>MJUU01040249.1:104610-142813 GCA_002080025.1 Modiolus philippinarum
ATAGCTGAAATATTGCTGAGTAGACGTTAAACAATATTCAATCAATCAATCAATCATTCCGTGGTTGTGCGGGATTAATAAATACACAACCCATCTTTCGGATGGGATGTAAACTCAGGTCCACGTGTTGGAAGAAATGCCACGCTTCCTGCACGTTAAAGAACACTTGTAGCAAGCTCTTTTTGGGGTGGTCCGTAGGTGATCGGCTACAAGGCTAAATTCCCCGCCCTTGACGATTTCACCCTACTTTTCCAGTCGCAGTCAGAATTTCCCGTCCCATGGCCATTTCCATACCCCAAAGTGATTATTTATCAACAAACTTGTTCTCGTCTTGATATAGCTGAAATATTGCTGAGTAGACGTTAAACAATATTCAATCAATTAATACACCTCACCGACAAGATTGTTAGACAACAAACCCACACGTTTCCTACGACAATGAAAATATTTTTTTACATTTTGATTAATTTCCAGAACGTTTGGCAAAAATACTTGATTCCATGACTTTTCAAGGCCTATAATTTTCAAACTTTTCAAAGATTCAAGGACCTGGGCCCTTTGATTAGGTCAATAAAATTATCTTTATCTTTGTACAAACCCTGGAAAGAGTCTATAGATATACACATAGCGACAAAGATATTTTACCTGAATTGTCCAATAACCGTCGAAGAGCCTAGGGCAAATTGGTTTAAGGTCATGTTTCAGTCTCGTTAAAGTCTCCTTTGGAAATAATTTTAAAATTGTTTACAGTTTATGTTCAATAGCATCGAATTATAAAAAAAAAGTATATTTATCTTTAAATTGTGTAAAAAAAAATTAATCATTTCTGTCAAGTAGTTTCAGAGTAATCTCAAATTTAAGATTTATGACCTAATTGGCTGATGGATTCACAAAATATGGGTTGGGTTAGAAAAAGGCATTTCATGAGATAAATATGCACTTAAGATTTATTTTTGCTGGTTTAAAAATAGTGTTATATATTTTTGCATTAAAAAATCACAAAACAAATGAAGTTTAAACCATTAACTGTTTGAAAATTTTTGAAAATCTGCACTTTTAGGGAAATATGGAAATGCTGAAATTTACCCCAGAAAGCATAAAAATGGGACAAAACTTCCTAATATCAACACCAACATATAATTTTTTGGGGTTGAATTTGTTTATTCCTTCTAATTACAACTTTTCAGAAAGTATGAGAAAAAGTTAAATACTCAAAGCTAGATTTTTTCCATAAAAATGGGCAAAAATACTTAAAAATGAGTGCTAAACTTGGTCACTTTCTTACATATGTAGCATAATTGCACAGCAACCTATGAATTTTTCTCTATATATTGAATTTGTAGGGAAAGAACATTGCAAAAATCAAGGTTTAAAAAGAAGTTAAATACTTTAAAATTTTGGCTCCTCACCAGAGTACATTCTTAAGGTTTGAAACTAGTTCTTTGTTTAGTTTAAAAGTGGTTTACTGGTTCAATAGTCTGTTGTTGGTGTTCGTAACACCCTATCTATCTGTTCAGCTTGAATTAGATAAAAGTAGATAACATGAATGGCGGGAAACGTTTTCTACTTATGTGAGCTTTGTTTTTGTGCGCTTGCTCAGTATGTGTATTGTGTTTGCAGTATCTCAGTATTTGAACTGTCTGTTCCCTTGGTTCTATTATAACTATATCTAAAATGACAACAATAAATATTTTTCTGTAAAAATATTTCTTCTTTATTAGTCGCTGGTCAAACTTCAAGTGATTACAACATGCATACAATAACACAATAAAACATAAAATTGTTATAAATTGATAATATATTGTCATGTAATATTTTCCTGAAACTCAAATGTAATCCGAACAGACACATAGAAAGTCCAAAACAAAAACTCACTTTAATAATAAGAAATCAATGTTGATTTGACATGGGGAAACTAGCTCTGGTATGGGGAACAGATTTAATACAAGAGAACAGTTGACCAATGACATCGGGGAAGAAGGGGGCTTTTCTCAACACTACAAACAAACAAATATGTACAAACATTACATGATCTAGGTTGCCATGGAAACCAATGATAAACATGATGCATATAGCTGTAAGATTGCTGTGCAGGGACGGCAACACATCAGATAAACTATTCCAAGGACTGTGCTTACAACTGAAACAATTAACTATGTACAAACATTTAACAACTTCGGCGAGGGTTATGAACACATCAGTGTCCCCCCTTTTTGACCCGGAGTCTCGTAATTTTCATGACATTTGGAACGTTAAATCATGTATTACAGTAATGCCCGTTACTGACTGAACTCAATTTATAAATTGGAAACTTTATACTTAAATAACTTGGCCTGAAAATACTAAATTTACCCATTTTGAACGTTTGTCGCAAGCAGCGATGATTTTGTCAATCAAAAGTAATGGAAGACAACTCTAATTGTTATGACAAATTACCGAAAAACAAGGCAAGAGACGGGAACGTACCTGAAAGCATGTCCGAACATTTTAAACAACATTAAACATGCAAATCAATAAAACAAAGAGTATGCGTACAGTAAAATAATAATAATAATATAAGGCATGAAATATATATATACACAAGCCTCTATACTAAATGAATGAATGAAGAAATGTTCCATTGAAAAATGCAAGAATGATTTCTTGGTAATAAAAAACTCGCTTGTAAATATATCAAAAGTTATGCATTGAATTTCATTTATGATTATATACAATGCCTTGATTTTGGAATCAAGTTTAGGAATAGAAGGCTTAAACACCTAACATTTAAACATGTGTTTAAACAATAAACACATACGCTTGAAACAATAATATTAAAGGACAATTAATATTTAAACAATTTAAACGATTAATATTAAAGAAACCAATTATCTTTATATGTGCAGATGTTTGGAAATAAGAAAATATGTGGCAACGCCTCGCTATTACTCATATGAAAACTAAATAAACATTCAAAGGTTTCGGACATTAAACACTAAATGTGTAATTAAAAGGAACAAAATATATTTACAAATTATGAGTTAAGCATTAAAATGAGCATAAAATGAGCAGTTTTTAAATGTGCAAATATCTTAAAAATAAGAAAAATAGGTGGCAAGTGCCTCGACTACTAACTCATTCAAAAATTATGTGAGCAATTAAAGCGTTTCAATTAAAATAATAAAATACAAACTTTTAAACATTAAGAATGGAAATAAAATCACTTAAAACTTTCAAAACCCTTTCCATTATTTCTTGGGAAAATAATTAAAATAAAAATTCATCACTCACCTAAAATGACAACAATAAATATATATATACCAGGACGCGTGGGGACAGAAATTAGGGGCGTTGTCAGGTGAGGTTGATTTGGGGTTTTTCACATTAAAACAGGGGCGAATTGGTCAGGTACCTCTTGTTTTGGTATATGTCAATCAAGATAAGGGTGTGACCCATCTGTTCATTTACAACATTCTTCCTGGGATTAATGTAATTTGTGTTACTCTATATCTGACATGTATTATGACATAATTTAATCAACTTAATAATATATGTGAAGTAAAAAGCTTTTTGTTTGCTAACACTTTGTCACTTTGTCACTTTATTGATTTACTTAAGTTTGTTAAGCTGAATTGCGACATTCTTGTTGTAAAGAATAAAATTCCATTTCCTTTCTGTATAGAATAAAATAATTAAAGATAAAATTAGATATTTGAAATAATACTTTCTTTTGATTGAAACTTTGACTTATTTTTTAACTAAATCTTAGAAATGATTTCAATAAATACTTTGTTTTCAGTATGAAAAGCTGAAAAACTTAACCACCTAAATATGAAAACTGTAACAAAAATATACATGTACATATACAAAATATGCACAAGAGATATGGCTGTAAATTTTCCCTATCACATATTCCCCCTCCGCTGAAAAATTCTTTGTCCCCAAAGAATAAAATTCCATTAACTTGGATTAAGTTTTGAAAAATAATTTTAAACAAACAGAGAACAAGAAGTCGAGTTCCACACAAGACTATCCAAAGACTGTATAAGTCATGCATAAGTCAGAATGCAATGTCTAAGAGCTAAATTTTGCTCATATAATTTCACTATAAATTATACATTTACTTTAACCTGCTAAAATAATTGTGGTGTGTGATAAGAATATGGCAGAAAAAATGGTGTTCTGAATATTTTGCGTTACTTTTAGGCTGTATAGAAATTTATTGAAATGTCTTTCTGGTATAGGAATTACGTGTTTTGTGTTGATGCCAGTTATAGAAAAGCCTTGCCAATGTGAATGTAAGCATGTAAAACGGCTCCTAAGATTCTCATGTTTGATATGTTGTCTGGGACCATGATGTCCCAATCTGAAGGACATAATGGCAATGTAACAATTGGAACTACTACACATGATAAACCGTTTGTAATTTCTAGTAATATTTGTGTATGGTTGCTGTTCAACTTTCTGTAGAGGTGTATTAGTAAAGCTACAAGTATTATTGTTGTTATTGCAGATAAAAGAACAAATGGCCATGGATTTCACTGTGTGTTGAAAATATTTATGATGTTTTCTGATATAGTTGGTTCTGGTAAATTTTTATAGATGAAAGATGGAAGTGTTGATGTGAAACTAACACTTTGAGAATTTGGTATTTTCTGTAAGAGTAGTAATGCTGCTGTTAATGTTCGGACCTTGTTGAAAAGTGTTATGCAAACAAATGTTAAAAGGACAGATAAACTTATTGAAATGATGGACAGAATTCCAGTAAGATCAGGCCAAGAGTCGTTGACACTAATCTGACCTTCACGGAGTGGTTCGGAAAGAGACTTGAAAACTGTTTGGTCTTTTCGTGTGGCTTGTGCTACTCTTTTTAAACTTAAGTGTAATTGTTTATCCTGTGCTAAAATGTTGTTGAATGAGTGATTGTAAATATGAATATCTGTTATTTTTATATCAATGGGTGCATCAAAAATTATGTTTCCTAAGATTGAATTATAAGTTTCTGATGCAAAGAAATTTTGTATCAGTATTAAATTGACTGGATGAATGACTTTGATACTGCTTGTTTTATTTCTGCATTGTTCTATTTTCTTGGGAATAAAAAGTGCATCAGTGCAAGCTGAACATAAACATGGTAAATGGATTAAACAAAAATGACAACCTTTAACAATTTTGTGTTCATTTTGACAGCTAAATTTTAGTGTTTTGGTTTTGTATATAAGAGGTGAATTTTCAAAAACTTGCATAACACCAGGTTTGATTGTGTCGAGAACAAATCTAAAATCACAATATTTATGTACGTCACTTTTTGAGTTAAAATAAAGTGAAGAGATACATGATGGAAAAAACAGTAGACGGAAAAACAGACACTAGAGGCAAACTATTTTGACACAATAATTTTGTTTTACCAGAACATTGTCTTAGTTTATCATATGACACAGGTGCATAATACATGTTATCTTGAGAAATAATAAAATAGTCTTCTAGGTTTAAAATTTGTGTTCCATGTAGACTTGTTTCATTTAGAGGAACAGGATAAGAATTCATCTTGTACAAAAATAAAGGTGAAGAAAATGTAGAAATTGGGAATTTTAAAGTAACATATAAAGTGGAATGTTTCCTAGTGTATAATAATTGGGACGATGAATAATAATATGAAATATCAGTGTTCATTAAATGAAAATCATTAAATTTTTCAGCAAGAATAACTTTAATATGTCTTATAGTACGTCTTAAAACAGTAGGAATAATTATAAAGGGAGACAATCTTCCTTTAACCATTTCATGAACTCTAATTTTCAATTCCTCTAAGTATTTGTTTATAGATGAACTTGAATTCATTTGACTCATAAATAGTTTTGACAGTTTGACGCTGGTGTCCTCAAAATGAGCAATAAATTTTGCTATTTGAGCAGTTATATTTTGAATGTGATCAGAATTTTCCTTAACCCCTAACATAATGTTCTGGAAACGACTGTCAGTATTTGACATGAAAGAAGAAAGCATTTGATATGGTGTGTCATGGCTTCAGCAAACTTATTGTTTTTATTAATTAAAATGTTCACGTGTCTGGCCAGTTTTTCCACATCTTCAACGGTTGCTGTTCCAAAGAGTGATTTGGAGATGGATCCAACAAAGTCAAAAAGACCACGTTTGTTTCTACTTTGTGTGGCACCTTTCACAGGAATATCTAACTTCGGAATAAATTTGTGAATCAGACTGATGGTTGTTGATATTTGTGGCTACTTCTGCTCTGATAGCTGATAGTTGAGAAATCACTTGAATGAATATATAACAGTTCTGATGAACTATGTCACACTGGGGAAACACTTCTGATGACACTTTGTGAGGTAGTTGAATTTCAAATGTATGGTGCCAATATTCCGAGCTTAAAACTATGTTTGACCCCTTAACGAAAGTGACACCATAATTGATGAGCTGCATCAGACGATCCTCTGTGGCACAAACGACACTTACACCAAACATTAAAATCCAAAAACAGGCTGTGGCATGGCTTAAAACACCTGCAGAAAACAAAGAAAGGAATTTGTAGAGATGTGCAATGTTAGTCGGGTAAGGGGCTGCAAATCCATTTTAGCATTATCAACATGAGAAACCTCACAATTTTTGACAAACATCACACGGAAAACAAAGAATAGAATGAAATAGATTGAGTGTTTTAAGCAATGTCAGGGCAGTATGGAAATGCGTAGATGTGTTCACAAGAGGACTGAATATGTATATGGACCACAAATACACCACAGCATGTGTGCTTGATGTGAGGTCTTTTAGCAGCAAGGACTAAAAAGACATTCACTGTGTGCTTTGACACGAGCTAATGTTTTGAAATTGAATAGTGCACTTGGACACTGAGAGTATGTACTTGGACACCTTAACTCTGTAATTGGGGACTAATATTGTGTGCTTGGACACCTTGCGTGTATTTATTATTTGTGTGCTGGGACACCAGAAATGTGTGATTGATCACTGGGACTTTGTACTTGGACACTTGGACTCTGTTCTCGAACGTGTGTGCTTGGACACTTGGACAGTGTACTTGGACTGTGTACTTGGACACTGAGATAGTAAACTTGGGCATGGGGGCATGTACACGGACATGAAAAATGTGTACTTGGACAAAAGAATGTGCTCTTAATGTTGGAGATGTGTACTTGGACACATGAAACGTGTACTTAAACATGAGAAACGTGTATTTGAACACGAGAAATGTACACTTGAACACCCAATCATAATATGGACACCATGATTATTTTCTGAAGACATGGGACTAACAGAAATGTATCTGGACACTAAATTTTGGTCTTTTGAACTGAGATTTTGTGCATGGACACGGGTTATCACTGGACAATAGAATATAAAATACATGTCATACAGACTAAAATATACAAAACACCTGAATAAGCCAATGAAAAACACTATATAAAACAGTAGACAGACAACTAATAGAACATATTATGGTGCTTTTTGTAAACATGATTTCCTGTGAAATCTTTTACGTCTTGTTTTGTGTGTTTTTGTTGCTAAGAATTGTCTAACAAGAATTGTAGGAATGTAGTGCTCTGGTTCCCAATTTTTCTCCTTGAAACCAACCCATTTCACTAAAAATTGGTATACACCATTGACTTTTCTGACTTTGAGGAGTTTGTCAACCTCATAGAACTGCTTGGAGTTATCATCAGCCTTTTGTTCCTCATTTGGACTGTTAGTCCCCGAGGGTATTCACCAGCCCAGTAGTCAGTACTTCGGTGCTGACCCAAAAGCCGATTATTTTTGCAACCTTCCAATATCTAAAATTTTGTAAATTTTATTGAAAACTAAGGAGTATCTCCCTCATGCAAAGCTCTGTCCTTAGCTGATTTTGGCTTTAAATTTAGATCCCTTTGGTTATTTGTTCTCTATCAGTTTTTAAACATCTTTGAATTTATGGTCTTCCAAACGTTTAGATTTTATCTGCACTGATGAGACATAAGTTGTCGAAATGCGCATATGCAGAAAGTAAATTCACAGTATCTTCGGTATTTAGTTATTTGGTACATTTGGATTTGTATTATCTGGTACATTGTTGTTGTTCTGGGTGTCAGGGATATGATTTGGGGGCTTAATTGGCTCCTGGAAATTAGGAGGTTCTTCTCTACGTGCATCTGGTCTTTCTACTTCAGGTGGGGGAGCGTTTAGATCAGGACGATGATCAGGTGGGTGGTATAACTTCAAACGATTGGAATTAATCATACTCTTTAACAACTTGTTGCCTTCACATCTGCGCAGTTTGTAAGTATGGTTTGGACCTTTACCCACAATATAAAATGGACCATCATGCTTCCTATGCAGTTTTGATGATAAACCTTTAGGAACCTTAAGAGTGTACAAAAGAACTTGGTCCTGTAGGAAGAGTAGAATTTTTATCATAGTGTGACTTCTGTTTATTTTGAGTCTGTTGAAGATTTTCTGTGGCTAGACGCTTTGCAAGTTTAAGATTGTCGAGGATATTTTCTATATGGCCCTTCAAATTTGCTTTTAAATCTGTTCTGGGGATTAGAGTTGTATCAACTGGGAGATTCATTTCTTTTCCAAAGATAAGATAGTAAGGCAAGAACTCAGAAGAAGCAGATGGGGTCATACGAAAAGCTAAGAGGATTCCTGGAAGAAGTTCATCCCAATTAGACTGGTTTTCATCAATGATAGTTCTCAGACATTGAATAATGGTCTTGTTTGTACGCTCTGCCACTGAATTGGTTTGAGGGTGGTAAGAGCTTGTCAAGTAATGTTTAACATTGTATATTTCATCGACTGCAGCCACTAGTTTGCTCATGAATCCTTGTCCTCTATCAGATATTAAACTTACAGGGGCACCATACCTCGAAAAGATCTGAGTATGCAAGATATGTGCGATTTCCTCCGCAGTTTCTGACTTAACTGGAAAAGCCTCTGTCCATTTGCTAAAGGAATCCACTATAATAAGAATGTGTTTGAAGCCCATTTTTGTCTCATTGACAGGACCAATGAGGTCAATATGTCACCTGGAAAATGTATCAGTGATAGGCATATGAGTAAGAGGAACCTTTTTAGAATGTACAGACTGTTTAGCTCTCTGACAACCATCACAACCTCTGATATAGTCTGCTACTGCCTGAAACATGCCTGGGAAAAAGAACTTTTGTTTTAGAGCAAGATATGTCCTGTCAAATCCAAAGTGACCTAGATTGTGATAAGATTGTGAAACCTCATTCCTGATGCAAGTTGTCTGACACAAATTTCTTGCTTCCTTCCTCTTGTTCTGGGTTGATAGAAATGATACAATATCCCATCTAGTAAACCATACTGACTGGCTTCTTGAATTGTTTTACTGAAAGCTTGTTATTCTCAGGAAGAGTGCCATCTGATAGATAAGAATAGATATGTTTGATTTTTGTAATTGTGCCATGTTTTCAATGTCTACTTCTGTATCTGCAGTTACCACAGAAATGTTAAACAAAGAAGGGATGGGAGGATTTGTAGTGTATACAAAAGAGACTTCTTCATATTCAAGGGTTTCAGAGGTATCAGATAGCTAAATACCGAAGTTACTGTAAATTTAAATTCTGCATATGCGCATTTCGACAACTTATGTTTCTTCAGTGCAGATAAAATCTAAACGTTTGGAAGACCATAAAATCAAATATATTAAAAAAACTGATAGAGAACAAATGCCCAATATGATCTAAAAGTAAAGCCAAAATCAGCTAAGGACAGAGCTTTGCATGAGGGAGATACTCCTTAGTTTTCAACAAATTTTACAAAATTTTAGATATTGCAAGGTTCGAAATACAATCGGCTTTCGGGTCAGCACCGAAGTACTGACTACTGGGCTGGTGAATACCATCGGGGACTAATTGAGACTCGACAAGATTCATTTCAACTGATGGTAAGGCATCCTCAGGTTCTGAGATAGATTCAGAGATAGAGTACTGTCTCCTGGAAAGACAATCTGCATTTGAGTTTTGAGAACCCTAACGGTAGAAAATTTCGTAATCATAGCCTTGCAAGTGGACTGCCCATCTAGGCAATCTACCTGTGGACTGTTTAATCTTACTGAGCCATTTGAGAGCTTGATGATCTGTATACACCTTGAAACGACTATTTGCCAAGTAAACATGATATGATTTGATACCCTCAAGAACCACCAAACATTCCAACTCACTGATGGGCCATTTACGTTCTGCATCTGATAGAGATCTACCTCCATAAGCAATGACTCTTTCATTTCCCTTGTCATCTTTTTGTCCTAGTATGTAGCCGATGGCTGTGCCACTTGCATCTGTTGTTAGAATGAAGGGTTTTGGCATATTGGGATATGCCAGCACAGGAGAAGAACAAAGAGCACTTTTTAACTGGTCGATTACTTCTTGGCACTTAACGGACCATTCAAATGGAAGCTCATCCTTCAGTAAGTTGTTCAGTGGTGTTGCTATGTGGCTATAACCTATGAATTTTCTGTAGTAATTTGTTAACCCGAGAAAACTTCGAACTTGTTTCTGGTTCTTAGGAGCAGGAAAGCTTTTCACAGTTTCAACTTTTGAACAATCTACCTGAACACCCTTTTTTGAAATTTTGTGACCAAGATAAATCACTTCTGGACATGCAAACATGCATTTGCTTGGCTTAAGAGTTAGCTCTGCTTCAGTAAGCCTATCAAAAACCTGTTGTAAGTGACAGATATGTTCCTCAAAATTTTTACTAAACACAAGAATATCATCTACACAGACAAGAGCTGATTTGTAATTCAAATGTTTAGAACTTGTGTTAAAAGATGTTGAAATGAGGATGGAGCTGAAGCTAAGCCAAAAGGTAGGCGTTTCCATTGGTTGACACCACTTGGTGTAACAAATGCGGCTTTGTGTGCAGTAGAAGGGTGAAGACCGACCTGCCAATACCCCGATAAGAGGTCGAGCGTACTAAATATGGTTGCCTCTGTTCGACCTAGAGCATCGAAAACATCTTGAAGCCTTGGTAATGGGAAAAACTTTGGCTTTGTGACCTTATTGACGGCTCTATAGTCAACACAGAACCTCAGCTCTCCTGATTTCTTTTTACATATAATTACAGGGCTCTGCTTGTTTTTGAGCATTTTCTCAATCTGTCTATTCATTTCATCACGAACTACTGGTGTTTGTCTATAGAAACGTTTTCTTATTGGGACAGCATCACCTGTTTCTATAGAGTGTTCGTATAAGTGTGTATGACCCAATTCACTTAAATCTTTATCAAACACATTTCTGTTTTTATTGAGAAAAGCAAGCAGTACATGTTTTTGTTGTTGTGTTAGATCTGAACCACTAAGATCAAAGTCGAGATATTCACCATTTTCTTCAACACTATTTGATTTTGAATCTGTCTGAGGTTGTTCGTTCGTTGAAGATGACGTAGAAAAAACATTGTTTGGTGGAATAGGAGAGACAGAAGCAATAACAGAGTTTGCTGGAAGAAAAATGTCATTGATTGTAGGGTTCATGATTTGTATACATGACTGGTGACCTTTCCCCAGACACACAGCATTTAACTCCAGCAAGGGACATTTCAGGTAGAACTGGCAAAGGTTCTAGAATGGCTATTTCAGTTTGGACATTGGAAACAGCAACTGGTATACTTGCTTGATTAAAAGCGGGGATCCTTGTGGATACAAGAATTCGAGCAAGACCAGTGTTTAACTCAACTGCACTAATTGTGTTGGTGTCAGGGTCTGGAATATGGATAGTCTTATTAGAGAGATTGATATCTACCTTGTTAGATTCCAAGAAGTCCATGCCTAAAATCATTTGTTGCTGAAGTCTCTCAAAAACATGAAAAGATTGTTCAAGAACAGTATTTCCAATGACAAGAGGAAGCTTGATAATTCCTAAAATAGAGTGAATTTCTCCTCCAACACCCATAGCATTCTTAATAAATGAAGACTTAATAGAATTTTTCCCTAAACCTAAAGAATTTAAGAGATTCATGAAACAACAACTTATAGCTGCCCCTGTGTCTACAAGACAATTTAAACTTTTACCATATATTTCTATCCTAATCTTGTTGCCTGTCAAATTTATGAGTTGAACATTTTCAGGGGTTTTCTGTTTATTTTTCCCTAAACTTTTAGATGATTGGGTGTTGGTTTTGTTTTTCTGGGCATGACCCTCCCATTTCTTTTGAGAGTGCCTACTCAGGTTCTGGATAGGCGCGTGTCCCTAAGGCTGATTTTGTTGAAATCTAGGTGTGTGTGACCGATTTCCGTTATACTGTCTACCTTGCCTAAAACTTCTATTTAGTTGTTTGTTTTGATAGGTGACTGTTCATGTTTTGTGTGTTTCTGTCTTTCTTTTAACACACCTCTTTATAATGCCCAACACAGCCACAAAAATGACATCTAGCCAAATATGCAGGACCTTGCTTTCTAAATCTACATGACTTACCACAGCCTCTACATGGAAAGTCTTTTCTGTATTGTGGAGCTTCTTGGTGTTCTCTGTCTTCACAGCCATGACTTCTTGCTGCATTACTGTGCGCATAAACTCTATAAAAGATGCAAACATTGAATTAACATCAGTTTTAGACATATTTGTTACAGACTCTTCTGACTTAATATTGTTACATGTTTTAGCACTTGTACCATTTGATTCATATATGTTTGTGGCTACTTCAATTGCACGGCGCAATTCCTCATACGTTTTGGGTTCACGCCCCATTACATAGTTTCTTATTGTCTCTCTTAAGCCATTAATGGCCAGATCTATTATAGCACTCTGACTAAGGGTCTTCTGCACCCATTTTATGTGATTGTCTCTTCAGAACAGATTAATTGGTCCATATCTTTTTCATTATACAGTCATGCTTCTATGGCTGGAAAACCCAATTGACGATGAAAACAGTTCGAGTTTGAGGGGTTTCAAGCTATTGAGGTTGCACTATGTTTATATTATGTATGGATCTTTGCCATCGTCTTTTGGTTTTTGTAGTACAATTTTCACAATATTAACGTATTTTCCCCGTAGTCCATTTGATTGGTGGTATGGGCTTGATGTTAAATGTTCAAATCCACATGATTTAGATAATGTTTGAAATTCTGCTGATGTGTATTGACTGCCTGATTCGCTAAGCACCAAAGTTGGTATTCCATGTCTTCCAAATTAGACTTGCAATGGGTGATAACTGTTATTGCACTTATATTTTCCAGTTTTGAGACTTAAAAGTACCTGGAGTATTAGTCAACGATTAGTAAGTAATCTCTTACGTTCCAGTGAAACAAATTGGTTCCCACTGTGTGCCGTGGAAGGTCTGGTATATTTGACGGAATCATTGTCTCTTTTTGCTTTTAATTTGTATGTTCTTGGCATATTCCACATTTTTAAATGTCGGCTGTATGTCCATTCAAACCCGGCCAGTAAATTGAGTCTCGTGCCAGTTTTTTAGTGGGCGTGGTTTCGAGTCCCACTCCTGACACCATGTTATATCTATACTGATGGAAGTTAATCTACTATTTTATTACGTGTTACTAAATACTACAACATAAATGTGTCTGTGTAAAAGAAGTAAAGTTACTGTCAATTATTAAGTAGGTGGAGTTAAAGGCGTGTGTTCAATATTATTACAACGATCTTTTACATAATCCTTGAATCTAAAAGTTGGTTTTACAATTCTTCCACTTCGTCTTTTGTACTACTTTAATGTTTGCATATAAAATTCACTTGCTTTTAAAGAAATAATTGGGCTTTTTCAGCTGTTTGAATCAATTGAAATCAGACATAAAGTTTTTTTTCATAAACTCTACTTTAGATTCACTTCACCCTCACTGTCTTTTAATCCTATAATGACATTTTGAATGAAAATGAAAAAAAAAACTTTCCCCATGCTTTGGGATAAACCAAATTAAACAAATATATACATCAAACAAGGCCACTCAAGGATTCAAAAGAGTTGTCAAATTCAAAATTTTTTATGTTCTAAATTTCAACCTCAAACACATTGTTGTCTACTGATAAAATCTTATCCTTCACATAGATAATCAATGCAGACTCCATCTCTGTTGCCCTGTCAAACCATATCAACCTGGCTTTTCTTTAAGAAGTGTCAATAAACCAAGCATGACTATTCAAACATTTGCACCTAAAAATACAAAAACATAATCATATATAAATTTATTAGAATAGTTTAAAGGTATTACAAAACTAATACACTAATATTATTTGCAATCATATGTAGTTTTAGTTGTATGTTTTTGTTTCTTTTTATTTCATGTTTAAAATGATCATCGAAGTTCAGTATCTTACACATGTACACAGATCTGTTAACTGTTTTTGTTTTCTTTTTATCATTGATATAGTTTTAGTTGTTTTATTTTATTTTATTGTCCGATGATGTTGAACATGATGGGAATGTTGAGGCCGGTTTTATTTATTAGGTTGGTTAACAGTTCAGCCGAACAGATTTTTCAGAAATTGAAAAAAATATACAAAATTTTTTTATATTTTGTAAATTGTTTCTGCAGACCGTAAGCACAGAAAAACAAATGTTCACAGTAAGCATGTTAAGTGGTTAAGTAACAGTGATACTCTGATAAGTGGAAAATTGAATAAATGTGCTCACTGCAAAATGTTGCAAAAACAGTTCTCATATGTCTTGCCTAACTGCAGTTTTAATTACAGCAAGTGAAGAAAACTAATCAAAGATGGAAAAAATTAGAAATGTTGGACACTGTATTTAACAATTTTTGCACTATTAATGTCTTGCAGGATTTATGGGCAGACTTTGGAAACATGGAGAAATACTTCCTTGAAAAAGAGAAGTTAAGTTTTCAGTGTAGAAATAAAACTACTTACATTTACACTAAATTATTATAAACTGACATCAGGAAAAGTAATCTATCTTTTTCGACATAGAAAAGGCATATGATACAACATGGAAATATGGAATTTTAAAAGATCTTTTTGATACGGGGTTGAGAGGAAGCTTGCCTAATTTTATTGAGAATTTTCTCAAGGATCGAGAATTCAACGTCAGAGTCAATTCAACATTTTCTGACTCATTTGAACAAGAGATGGGTGTTGCTCCCATCTTCTCAAAAATAAAGCGTCGGATATAATTTGTTACAAATTGAAAATCATGATCAGCAAAACTACTATCAAGTCTGAAAGAGAAAAAAAATAATTTAATTTTAATTTATGTACATTTACTGAGGAAGACATTTAAAAATTGTGTCATCTAATTCAGTAGTTGTTAAACTTAAAGATGGAATCTTGATATAGCTGAAATATTGCTGAGTAGACGTTAAACAATATTCAATCAATCAATCAATCAATCAATCATTCCGTGGTTGTGCGGGATTAATAAATACACAACCCATCTTTCGGATGGGATGTAAACTCAGGTCCACGTGTTGGAAGAAATGCCACGCTTCCTGCACGTTAAAGAACACTTGTAGCAAGCTCTTTTTGGGGTGGTCCGTAGGTGATCGGCTACAAGGCTAAATTCCCCGCCCTTGACGATTTCACCCTACTTTTCCAGTGGCAGTCAGAATTTCCCGTCCCATGGCCATTTCCATACCCCAAAGTGATTATTTATCAACAAACTTGTTCTCGTCTTGATATAGCTGAAATATTGCTGAGTAGACGTTAAACAATATTCAGTCAATCAATCAATCCATATCCATGGTTAACAAATTCCAGAGAAAAATATATGAATAGATTAGGTTTAAATTCACTTGTCTACACACCAGTGATTGTCAGTAATAACATTAAATACACACCTGTTGAGGATAAGAATGCTAATGTGGTTTGTGTTGGTGTTGTGGTTGCTTCTGTTAACTCTGCTCCACTTCTTGTCATAAGCTAAAAAAAAAAGAAAAAAAATCATATAATTTTTATTTCAGAATTCAAATTCTAGTGACCTTCTGACAACGAACTATGTCATAACACAGGCAGATGATGGGTTAATTGAATATGGCCTGGTGCAATACGGGCAATATTTGGATGTAAGTAAAACATTTTTTAATTCTGATGATCACTATTGCTTAATTTTTTTTATGTATAATAATGTTTGTATGATCATTTTGTCCAAGTGAGGATCCTTAATTGGGGCTAAGAATGTATGTACTTATATGTATTCTGCAATTTTAAATACAACTTTGAAAAAAAAATTAATTCTTTAAAAAAGTTCTTTGAATCTGTTTGTGTAATGAGTGAACTAATTTATTACATTTATTTCAGAATCAAAGTATCATGTCCAGGATATCCAGTGACACTGAGAGTGACTGATGTAAGTAGTAGAATATTTTTAAAATAAAATTTTATTACCCTTCATCTCTACTATAAAAACATTATGTGCTGAAATAATATGTCGATTTATCATGTATTTTACTAAACATGCTAAATATTAATATTTCAACCATCTTTTCCAGAATGAAATGGATGGAGATGTTAGAGGATTTAATTCACATATGAGTGATGTTAGTTATGTAAGTACAGTAAAACAAGAGTATCTTTTATATTGTGTATTTACATTTTATTATTTACAAGCCAGGTTAGAGAAATATCAAGGTATTGAACTTTTTAAATTTCTATGGGGTATATGTATATGTTTGTTATTATCCCCGCACTTTCGAAGAAAGTTCAGGGATAATGTTATACCCTCCGTCTGTCCGTCCGTCAGTCACACTTTTCTTGTGACTCAAACTCCTCCTACATTTTTGGATTAAGGGGTTTAATTTTGTTGTAGAATTGTTGCATATAGTCTGCAGATGCGCAAAAAGCTTTCGGATTTGTCTTGGTACAAACAAGAGGTCCCATGATGTCAATTTTTTACACATGTGGCATGTGACACAAACTCCTCCTACATTTATGGATTTAGGGATTTAATTTTGTTATAGAATTGTTGCATATAGTCTGTAGATGCCATCCTAACAGAGGACCCCGAGGGAACCCCGGGATATAGAAATAGGACCCAGTATCTCCGGCTTGCGGGGTGTGACCCCTCCTAAACGGAGGCTGACCCCGAGGGTCCCGGGATATAGAAATAGGACCCATTCCGTGGTTGTGCGGGATTAATAAATACACAACCCATCTTTCGGATGGGATGTAAACTCAGGTCCACGTGTTGGAAGAAATGCCACGCTTCCTGCACGTTAAAAAACCCTTGTAGCAAGCTCTTTTTGGGGTGGTCCGTAGGTGATCGGCTACCAGGCTAAATTCCCCGACCTTGACGATTTCACCCTACTTTTCCAGTGGCAGTCGGAATTTCCCGTCCCATGGCCATTTCCATACCCCAAAGTGATTATTTATTAACAAACTTGTTCTCGTCTTGATATAGCTGAAATATTGCTGAGTAGNCGTCAAAGACCACTTATTTTTGGGAATTCTACCTAGCAACCATACTTAAAATGTTTGTGTAGCTTAGTACGAACATTTTCATCAATTGGATTTCAAAAAATATTTGATTCCATTTTTGGTTCAATTCCTGAAAGTCTCAAAGACCACTTATTTTTTGGAATTCTACCTAGCAACCATTCTTAAAATGTTTGTGTAGTTCAGGACGAACATTTTCATAAATTGGATTTCAAAAATATTTGATTCCAATTTTGGTAAATTTCCTGAAAGTGTCAAAGACCACATATTTTTTGGAATTCTACCTAGCAACCATACTTAAAATGTTTGTGTAGTTTAGGATGAACATTTTCATCATTTTGATTTCAAAAATATTTCCGCCGTGCGCGGTCCCGGCTTATGAATAGGCCCGCAGCATCCTCTNAGTATCTCCGGCTTGCGGGGTGTGACCCCTCCTAAACGGAGGCTGACCCCGAGGGTCCCGGGATATAGAAATAGGACCCCTTCCGTGGTTGTGCGGAATTAATAAATACACAACCTCAGGTCCACGTGTTGGAAGAAATGCCACGCTTCCTGCACGTTAAAGAACCCTTGTAGCAAGCTCTTTTTGGGGTGGTCCGTAGGTGATCGGCTACAAGGCTAAATTCCCCGCTCTGGATGATTTCACCCTACTTTTCCAGTGGCAGTTAGACTTTCCCGTCCCATGACCCATTCCATACCACAAAGTGATTATTTATTAACAAACTTGTTCTCGTCTTGATATAGCTGAAATATTGCTGAGTAGACGTTAAACAATATTCAATCAATCAATCAATCAAAAATATTTGATTCAAATTTTGGTAAATTTCTTGAAAGTCTCAAAGACCACTTATTTTTGGGAATTCTACCTAGCAACCATACTTAAAATGTTTGTGTAGTTTAGGACGAACATTTTCANAAATTGGATTTCAAAAATATTTGATTCCAATTTTGGTAAATTTCCTGAAAGTCTCTAAGACCACTTATTTTTTGGAATTCTACCTAGCAACCATACTTAAATTGTTTATTTAGTTTAGGAAAAACATTTTCATCAACTTGATTTCAAAAATATTGATTCCAATCTTGGTAAATTTCCTGAAAGTCTCAAAGACCACTTATTTTTTGGAATTCTACTTAGCAACCATATATCCTAGAATTCTTTTAGTAACAAAAATGACTATCAATAGGTAGATTTAAAACATAATGAAAAAAATATGCCTAGTGTGTATAACAACTGTTTTCTGTATCAAACAGGGAGTGCGGGGATAGCTGTCGTTTTCGACAACATCTAGTTTCAAATATTTAGGTTTAACGATAATCTGTACAAACTTTAAGGAACCATATTCTATTGCTATCTCAGTGAATAAAATACTTTCCTTTCCTGATGATGATGCAAGCAGTACTTGCACGAGCTTTGACAATCAAGAGGACATTGAGGATGATCATTATAGTGATGTAAGTCTTGTTTTTTTGTTTGTTTTTTTTTATAGAAAATTCGGAAAATATAATTGTAAATTTTATTTGATCTAGGAATAGAAATTTGTTACATAAACATTAGCTCGATAGAACCTTTATACAAGTAATGTTGGTACTTCCCAAATCTAAACACTTTGATGAATATACACTATGTACATACATATCACTGGACAGATATTTTTTGTAAATGAATTTGAATCTTTTAAATATAATTTCAACATGTCAAATAACACCTTAATTGTTGTTTTATATCTTCGTCTATTTACAGTTCACCTGCTCCTGTGAATTGTGTTCAACAGGAGGAAATGTTGATTTTGATGATGATGATGATATTATAACTGCTGAGTCAAAGGTATATATTTTTATTTGAAAAAAATATTACGTATTGCTTGCATATGTGATTTCACTGGTATTCAAATTTTTTATCTTAAGTAGAAAGAAGAGGTCGAACAATCAAAGCAAATATTGTTATTTTCACAAAACTTTCAACAATTTAACACAGGGAATATGTGTTAACATATAATTTTTTTTTAATGATATCCATTATTTTTTCAGGGTGCACAGACCGAATGGAAACTGGTTTAATTCCATTACTCGGTAAGTTTATTTGGTAGTTAAATATAGTGTTTTTCATACCTTACACTCAGTTCCATTTACAAACACTCGAGCGAATTTAAACTGGTTGCACGTTTCCTCTTAAGACATGTCGAAATAAATCTCTAATCCATCATGTCTTTCAAATTGTATTTGCTCTACACAAGAAGTATCGAAAATATTTGTAAATCTTACAACGGTGAAGTTGTCTGGGATTTCTCCAACGAATGTTACACCTCTTCCTTCAGAACAATCTAACAGTTCTCCCTCTGTTTTACACAGTCATTAACATTAAGTGAAAGGACTGGAGAAAACAAAATGAACCAAACACACAAATACATCTTGACGTTGAAATATTCTCAGTGTAAAATCGCTAGTCGTGTTCTCTACTTCCGGTGAAATCACGCGAAGAATGTCAACATCAACTCGATAAAGTGTTCATTTCGATAAAGTCAATGGTGACGCGTGTACGATGCAGAATTATGTATAAATCTTTAACAGTGAGTTTTAAAGAATGTAATTATTTTATTTTAGACGCCAGGCGAGTTGGAAAAGAGGAATTCAATTAAAGAGGAAGAGACATTTGTGAACAAAATTTACACATTAAGTGTGTAAAATAAATATTTGAAATTTGGCGAGTTAAAGACTGAGAGGAATTCATGTAAAGAAGAGGAAGAGACATTTATGAACAAAATTTACTTATTAAAGTTATAAAATAAATATTTGAAATTTGTGATATCCTTACGTTTTATTAGTTCCTTGTAGACTAGAATAGAAAGTTAGCATTTATTTTTAAAATGTGAATGTTATAACAAAAAAATAGAGTTCACATTGCATCCTTTTTCAGTTGTGGCGAACACATAGATTACTCTGTCCTTAGCTCATTTAGGTTTTACTGGTAATTTGTTCTCTAATTAGATTTTACAAATATATCGGGCGATGGATTTTCAAATGTTTTTATTGGGGAGACGTAAGTTGTCGAAATACTCATATGCAGAAAATGAAATCACAATAACTGCAGTACTTTGTTATTTACTTTTTGTCTGTTTTCCCTCGTTTTCAAAAAATTGATGCCTTGATATGAAGTAAATGCATGAAAAAAAAAGAAAAAAGAAAACAACAACAATAATACTTTGTACGAAATCTCTTTCATTTGTTTTTGACGGTGATTGTTTCTGTTTCGAGTGATCTGGTGACTCCAAAATTTGACTGTGGGTTTTTTGTTATGTCTGAGTTATATTTCTGTCTGTGTGTCTGTCTATATCTCGAAGGTTTCCGACTGAGAACTTGTGAACAAAATAATATATGCCCTTCAAATTTTAAGTTGTTAATCACAAAATCTGGATCAAGTTCAACTTAAGTGAAACTTTGAAATTTTGTGAAACGTGGCGAGACACTTTACTATTTTACTTCTGACATGGTATCTATTAAATATGTACGCAGATTACATGATTTTGATTTGGTGACTTATTTAAGCTGTGTTCTATCTGACAATGAATGAAGATGACATGGATTTGTCTTTTTTTTCTTACTGTCTGATATTTGTTTGAAATACCATTTCTTTCTGACATAGTTTACAGACGTGTGAAAAGAGAAAGAAAGCACCACGGTGCAAAATAAGAAAAGCAATACTACTATTCAGGGGCGAGATCGGAAATGGCTACCACTTACGGAAAAAACATTGAATTGATAGCATACAGTTGAATCAGGAACAAGTTTACTGCATGCTAACAGTCCAATATTTTTTATAAGTGATATCAATACTCATTCTCGCTCTTTTACTGTACAAATAAAACCGATTAAATCTTCAAACACAAGTATAAACCAGCAACACTCAACAACAGGTATATTAGAAAATACATAAGAAGAAAGTAATCAATTTATTGCTTTTGCCATAAGTAAGATCAATATCCTGTACCATTCGTAGACAATAAACACAAACCATAGTCAGTGACATACAACTAGCATTGATGTAAGCATGAACATTAAAACAAAAAAGATATAGAGCCAGACAGTTGTAACTGGAGAAAACACGTGTCTAATTAGCAAGATATAGAATAAAATTACGTCTTTCAGAAACACATGCGTAATTAGCATGCTGTAGCATAAAATAACGTAACACAACACGTACATGTCTATGTCAACTTCATGTTCGTAATTAACTTGCTGTCAATAAACACATGTCTAATTACCATGCTGTAGCCTAAAATAACGTGACACAACACGTACATGTCTATGTCATGTGCGTAATTAACTTGCTGTCAATAAGCACGTGTCTAATTAGCATGCTGTAGCATAAAATAAGGTAATTTAACACGTACATGTCTAGGACATGTGCGTAATTAACTTGCTGTCAACAAACACGTGTCTAATTAGCAAGCTGTAGCACAGAATTACATGGCACAATTCTTAATTAACTGTAGAGTTGAAGAAATTAGCATACTGTAGCATAACTAAAGTATTTATCACGATTCATGTGCGATATTAACTGGATGTGGCATAACATTACGTATGTGCCAACTTGCGTATTTAAATAGGGGTAGCTCTTTAGGAAACGTGTGTGTTATAAATTAGATTAGCTCATCAAAGTTCGAAAGTTTGCTACAATTATAAAACATGGTAAATGTACCGCACATTAATGTATTACAAGCACTTAACAGAAGAGAGTTAAGTGGAAGGTTAACTAAAAGACATGGTTTGAGACGAACCAAACTCATCAGACAAAACGTGGAGAAACTCGATTTTGAAATAAACAATCGTTTTGAATGGCCAATGGAACGACTTGAACCGGAGTCAAATTATGTTGTTGTTGTTCTTTTTAATTTTGAAGACAACGAAGACTTTACGGAGGACTTCTTCCTTCACGAGTGCGATTTCGACAGCGTTTTAAATACTGCAATATATATTTACGGTATTTCATAAAAAATGGATGTCATAGACATTAAATCATTTTCACCGTTATTTCTCGAATATCTACCATATGCCAAACGTTATAAAACTTTTGAAGAGTGGCCATTGCAATTAAATCAAAGTCCAATCACATTGTATGAAAATAGTTTTTTTTTATACAGGGCGGAGCGACATTGTCACGTGCTTTTATTGTGGCGTAAAACTAAAGCAATGGACTAGTGCAGACATTGTAAACGTGGAACATTCTAGACATTCACCCAATTGCTTTTATCTGAAGGTCACGTGTTTATCATAACTCTTAATTACGCATGAAAGTGGATGGCTCAAGCATATGTAAACCTGACACAAAAGGAACATACGTGTGACTATATTGACATAAACAGAAATTTACTGAAGAAAGAGATAGTTTGCATCCTTGAAAATAACAGCAAAATTGTTGTGAAAAAAATTAGGAACGAAACTGTGTTAACATTACAATATCAACAAAAAAAGTTGACAATATCAAATGATTTTGTTTTGATAAATTGTGTCATTTACAAGAAAATGTGACATTTTTATATACGTTCATCGAAAATCATTAGCAATGGAAGAAGTAAGAAAGAGATGTCTCGTGTCTACTGTACTCCTTTTCTCACGCGCAGAAGAGGTAAATGAACTAATAACACGTTTCTTCAAGGAACATTGTTCCGGTTGTAGAGTATATCATCCCTCTCAGACTAGACACGAATGTCTAATGTTGGGAGATGAGGAAAAACTAAATGTGTATTCCACGGAAGCATATAAAAAATTTCGTTATAGGGATATGCTTTCCAGATATCGGGTAAATGTTTCTGTATTAAACCTGTCAGGACAAACTGTAACAGAATACTTCATCAGATTTTTTTATATTCACAGACTCGCTGCGAACGGAAAGTTACAAAGAAAAAGTTTTTACTTTGATACAAAAAAGATAAAAAAAGATATCTGTCCACGCACGTACACTTGTATGCTAGAACAGAATAAATCTCAAATGATATACTAGTAATGAACCTGGAGAAATCGCAAAAAACGGAACAATCCGTCCTCGAACCAAGATACACAGGGGCGAAAAACGGAATAAATGTAAATTGAATACAAAATTAATGCATATGACATTACTACAAATGAAAAAGTAAATATCATTATTAAAAATAAAGCCAAAATGGACTAGTAGCAGTGGCAGAGAAAACAGTGATGGCACTGCAGTCGCAACTATCAGAATTTATAAATAACAAGCCAAAGGAATGCAGTATTGGCAAAGCCAAATGTTGCCGCAAGACTAAAATTAGATTGATTGATTAGTTAGAATTAGTAACAGTTTAATGTCCAGTGAGCGATATTTCAGCTATACCAGGACGAGAACAAGTTAATGAATTAAAAAAATATAAATAAGAGACGAAAGAAAAAAGGTGGAAGGGACAACCGGGACAACCAGTTTTGATTGCCACTGGTAAATGGGAGAAATGGGTAAGGGGCAGGAAAAACTAAAAATAGATATCACAGTCTACCAAGTTTTGAAGGCCCACCATAAAGTCGTAAGAAGAGAAATATTTAAAGAAGTTTGATAGTTATCGTGGTATCTTTGCCGAGGAAAAGAAACACCTTATGTACCATCAGTAGCAGAGAAAGGCAGCCAGAAAGATCCCATTCAATCAAGTTTTCGATAAGATTATGTGAGAAGACTAGGTCGGCAATGAAATGAGCTTTTCCATGCTCTTAAGGAATGTAGAAGATTTGAGCTTGGGACAAGGCTTCACATCCCGTTGTATATTTATTCGGCCCGCACAGCCATGGACTGGGTCCTATTTGTATATTCCGGGGTTTCCGCGTTTAGGAGGGGTCTCATCCCGAAAGCCGGAAAAACTAGGTCCTATTTCTATACCCCGTTGTTCCGTTTAGGTTGACAAGTATGTCTGTCCGTCTCAAACTTTTGTTAAAAGGTCCTTTTTGCATGTGCTCTCAAGTAACATGGTATGAGAAAGGGTATACGTAGTACGATAACACGTGCAACCTCATGTTGTGCTAAAAATGGTTTCATCTTTCAAAATGGTGTTGTTGCGTACTATGACAAACTGCTTGCCTGCACAATTTTGGGTGATGACCCCCAACTTGTACCTCTAGAGCTTGACGGGTAGGCAACACAGAACATCAAATAATTGCCGGTTTTCAATAACAAAATACCGAGGTCGCCGTGAATTTAGGTCCTGCATATGCGCATTTCGACAACTAATGCCTCATCAGTGCAGATCAAATCAAAACATGTGGAAGTCCATGAACCGAAATATGTGTAACAGCTGATGGAGAACAAATTACCAAATGATTTAAATAGGAAAGCCAAAATCAGAGCTATGTCCTTATAAACTCCACCGACATAATAAATAATAGAGAAAACTAATTATGGTATTCCCCGGACGACGAAAAAAAAAAAAAACAAAACAAAAAACTACCTACTAACCTTGTTGCGGAGCCCTTGCTCATATATTCATTGTGCTGATTTTTTTTTGTCGCCTGTCCAAGGCAGGTTGACTATCCATCTTCTTACGTCGTCGTCTGTCAGTGTCTCGTGTAACCGTTGTCGTCGTTAATTCGCAACTCCTTCAAGATTATCTGTCAGAATTCAGCTAAACGTTCATGATTGTTTAGTAAGGGGCTCCAGTTTTGCATCTTATACATAGAATTTTAATTACACTGACTTTTATATGACCGAAACAGATTTGTGGTCGTCTTATCGTATGGTGCAGTCGTCGTTGTCTGTACACACTTTGATTTGGGCAATAACTTTAATTCAACTACGAAATTTTTATACAATGTTGCTTGGCACAAAACAAACAGTGATACTTGTTTTCGGTATTGTGGCCTCTCCTGTTTTTTTTAAGAAGGATCAAAAATGTATCTCTATAATTGTATTACCGTAAAAGTTCGTGTATAAAACTCATTTATGTATAATGTGCAGTATTCATCTGACCAAACATGTGGCCCTTTTTATATTGAAGAACTTGATAGATCATGCAGTGTTCCTTTAACTAAGTATCCTCAAAACCACGTGGTGCGCACCAAGGATTGATTGATTAGTTTAACGTCCAATGAGCAATATTTCAGCTATACATGTATAAGGTGCTAGAACGAGTTAATCAATTCAAAAAAATTGAAGTAAAAGAAGAAAGAAATAACGGAGGAAGGGAAAACCGGGACGACTTTTGATTGCCACACTGGAAAAGGTGAGAAATGGGTAGGGACAGGAAATTTAGCCTTCTATACGACACTCAATGAATCTGCTATCTTAAGTGAAATATAGAAGGGGTCTTTATACTGCATGGAGCGTGGCGTTTCTCCTCAGTTTGGCTACAGTGGTTCGCGGCCAGGCCTTCTGTATTATGACCTGACTATCCCACAAAGACAGGGCATTCCCCTATCCACCACCTGGGGACGCGCCCGGCAGCTCTGTAGCCAAAGCCCCTGAAAACCTATTAAGGTGCTAGGGCCCACCAAGGAAGATCACTTATTTTATCTGTATCAACGTGCAAAAATGATACAAGAAACGATATGCGAAACTGCCTTTTGCACCGGGAGAATATGATAAAGAAGCTGGCTTACTCTGTTTCGGAGGAGTATATTTTGAGGAAAGTTCTTCATCTCTAACAGTCTGCCCGAATCTGAATTTGATGTAACATGGAGTTTTCCAGATGGCTTGTGGTGGATGTGGGAAAAAAACAAAAATGGCTAGACTGGACTGTAATGTGAGCTGCTAGAAAAGCTTTTTCATGTAGAAGATAGAACAAAGATTAATACTTGTTGGTTCTGGTGTATTACTTGGGAAATCTGAGGTATCCAGGGTGTGACATAGCCACCAATTTTTATCAGAAATGTAGGTAAGGGGTACATGTAATTGGAATTGCCTCCCTTTAGGCACGGATCATTTTATTTCCGGGGGCGGGGGTATTTTTTAGAATAAAATTTTCTGGCCCTGACTTTTGCCAAAAAAAATCTCTGGCCAGCATCTGGGTTGAAAAAAATAATCTGATCCTGTCCATTAGAAAAAAAACCCGGCTCTAGAGCATTGTGTATATGAGAAAAAAATAATCTGGCCCGAAGCGGGCGAAAAAATGTTCCCGGCTCTGGTGTAAATCCAAGCGCCACCCCCCCCCCCCCGGGCTGAAAATCAAATGGTTCGTGCCTTAGTCCACTATATCATGAAAACTTAGGTCTCATATACCAGTTACGACGTTGCCATTTACTTCAAGGCTAAATCAGCCATTTTCCACTGTTTGCCCTCAACATATAGGTTTAGCTTGACCTTTGAGTTGTATATCGTTTTGAAGCATTTTAACTAAGGAATCCAAAATCTGCCATAAAAATATGGGGTGAACCGTTTAGATTTTTCGCAAAATGGCACCGAATAAAAATATGAAATAAACAATATTTACATTTGAAAAAACACGTGCTTCCCAGTCCTTGTCAGGGCCTTATTACGCACCCAGTAAAACAATATTCATACACCAGCTTCAAATATGACAGTTGTCTCAATAAATATACATAATCAGCTTTCAAAAAGTATTCTCATGATATTCTAACTGAAAGGATAAACATTTTAGAACTTCAAACATCCTCTTTTCAAATTTTAGATTTTTTAGGAACTTTATGACTGAGGGACCAGTTGACCAGGAACTGGTTAATGAGACCTGAAGATTTTAACTTGTATTAAAAATGAGGGTTTTTGCTCCTTTAATTGAAAGTGCACACTTCTGCGAGTAAAATGATACCCAATATGTACTTGTTCAATAACCGGTTAATATTTCCTGGCATATCCAAATACAGTATGTCACGAGCAAATTTAGAGAAGTTTGACATCACATATGAAGCGCACAGCCATTGTGTATGAAAAGGAAGTTTTGCAATAAACTTTACAAAATGGGTAATAAATATCTCTCAAAATGGTATAATGTAGGCTTCATGGGTGTACAGAAATAGAAATATGGCTGATATTTAACTAAAAATCCTACAGGGAAGGAGATAAATGTTATTAATGAAACAAAAATAGGGAGGGAAAATATATCTGCAGCATGACATACCTGTGTCAACCTAAGTTATGGCCATTTTTGAGAAAATAAAATATTATTTACATTTTTTAACCATATATTTATGATAACAGGCCATAATTTGACAAGCTAGTGCAATTTTTTGGAAAGAGAATGAATGGGTGCTAAGGAGAATAAGGGCAAAACCTATTCAAAGATATGATAACGCCTGCCTCTTAAGGTCTCATATAGCAGTTACGACGTTGGCATTTACTTCAAGGCTAAATCAGCCATTTTCCACTGTTTGTCCTCAACATATAGGTTTAGTTGATTGATTGAATATTGATTAACGTCTACTCAGCAATATTTCAGCTATATCAAGACGAGAACAAGTTTGTTGATAAATAATCACTTTGGGGTATGGAAATGGCCATTGGACGGGAAATTCTGACTGCCACTGGAAAAGTAGGGTGAAATCGTCAAGGGCGGGGAATTTAGCCTTGTAGCCGATCACCTACGGACCACCCCAAAAAGAGCTTGCTACAAGGGTTCTTTTACGTGCAGGAAGCGTGGCATTTCTTCCAACACGTGGACCTGAGTTTACATCCCATCCGAAAGATGGGTTGTGTATTTATTAATCCCGCACAACCACGGAATGGGTCCTATTTCTATATCCCGGGACCCTCGGGGTCAGCCTCCGTTTAGGAGGGGTCACACCCCGCAAGCCGGAGATACTGGGTCCTATTTCTATATCCAGGTGTTCCCTCGGGGTCCTCTGTTAGGATGGCTCATACTCCAAGCTCAGAGGATGCTGCGGGCCTATTCTTCAGCCGGGACCGCGCACGGCGGGATATAGGTTTAGCTTGACCTTTGAGTTGTATATCGTTTGGAAGCATTTTAACTAAGGAATCCAAAATTTGCCATAAAAATATGGGGTGAACCGTTTAGATTTTTCGCAAAATGGCACCGAATAAAAATATGAAATAAATAATAATATTTACATTTGAAAAAACACGTGCTTCCCAGTCCTTGTCAGGGCCTTATTACGCACCCAGTAAAACAATATTCATATACCAGCTTCAAATATGACAGTTGTCTCAAATATACATAATCAGCTTTCAAAAAAGTATTCTCATGATATTCTAACTGAAAGGATAAACATTTTAGCACTTCAAACATCCTCTTTTCAAATTTTAGATTTTTTAGGAAATTTATAACTGGTTAATGAGACCTTAGGGAGGCTATTTTATTATCTCCATTTCGTACATTTGTGGAGGGAAACATTATTGTCGAATAAATTGAACCTATTATATTGATTGACTTAATTTAAACTTGGATACTTACTTGGTGTAAGCAGGCATTCAAGCAGTGATTTAGGCATGTCAGCAACTGGTTTCCGCAGTTTACAAATGAAATTTAGGTGTATTGTTGCATGTTAGATGGAAATGAACCCTATCAAATATTTTCTGTAATTTGTTACTATTCAAAGTGAGTACTTATATTGGTGCACTACGTCCATAATACAAATAATACAGTTTAGTTAAAAAGATATCAAAATAAAAACATAAAATCATACACACTATCCATTACTATAAAGAAGTCATTAGTGGGCAAGTCAAAATCAGAAAAAGATTAGCTTTGGAAGAGGGTGACACGATATGTACTTGTTATATTAATAAAATTTTAAGTCATGAAATGATTCTAATACTGAGCTTTTCTAATTATTTTTCAGGAATCTGTGTTGTATGTAGGATAGAACTAATAAGGATGAACTTATTTGAGATTGATATATTGTATGCAACAATTTCAAGAATAATACACCAACAGTTGGACAGAATTAACACCAAGATATTTACAGTTATAGAATTTAAAGGATGCAAGTTGAAATTATTTTCACTTGCTAACATTTGCTTGTGGAATTCTGTAAAAATTAGACGTTTGATTAAGTAAGAACATCATAAAATAAGTTTTAGCTAGTAGAAGTTTTTCATTACTTGCTTAATTAAACAAGTTGAAAATATTGACAAATTTAATCCTTGATTAAGCTATTGAGATGTGCAATTTATAAAAAATCTACTAATCGTCCAATAAGTTCAGAAGGAATATGGTATGCATTAAATGGAACATTGGCAAACGAATACAAAAGAAACCGTATCTTTGAGGGGTAGTCAGATGAGAATACGGATCCTGACCGAGAACCATGGAGGCCAAACTGGGGAATCGCCACGCTCCATGCAGTATAAAGACCCATTCTATATTTTCTTCAACGAGTAGTGGCATTTGATCTCGAATAGAAGGCTAAATTTCCTGTCCCTACCCATTTCTTCCCTTTACTAGTGGCAATCAAATCTTGATGCCCCTTACACCTTTACTTCTTTCTTCTTTAACTTATATTAATTGATTTAGCTAAAAATATTGATCATGGACGTTTAACTCCTAGGTGCTATGTAAAAGGATAAATTTCCTATCCCTACCCATTTGTCCCATTTCCAAGTAACATAGATAGATAATTCTACAATCATGCCAAACATCATCCTAAGCCCTGAAAACCGTTCAGGTGCTGGGAATTCGCAAAAGAAATAAGATATACTTACATGACATTTCACATACTAGTTAACCATATACATGTATACAATTTTTATTTTTTATTTACGATCGAGCATCAATGAACACAGAAGACACGTATGTAGCGTTGTTCGATATTAAGCACATAATTCCGTTCAAACCGGGCCTAGGGGCCGCCCGTAAATGATAAAGAACAACAATAATAGCTTTGTTCCTTCGCTTTGTTTTACCATTTTTTTTGTAGAGGCTTTGTCTCATGTGCATTGACTCTTTGTCATATAATTGCTTGAAAATACTACCACTTCCTTTGTATTTTCTCGTTTTATTCAATAAATATGTTAACAGTAGCTGGATCTAGAATTCTGTACATGTTGACGTCGGCGGTCCTGATACACATCTCAGTATTGATCAAGTGGTTATCTTTTTTTTAAAATTATTGTCAATGCTTACTTCAGAGAAGCTTTTAAGAAAGTTTATACTTCTTTACTACATATTTGCTGTAGTGACACCCCGAGGGAACCTCGGGGTATAGAATTAGGACTTAGAATCTCGTGCCCTTCCTAAAAGGGGCTGATCCTGAAGGAACCAATGGGTATAGAAATGAGACCCAGTATTCCAGGCTGCGGGGTACAATTCCACCAAAACTGAATGTCCGTGGTTGTTCGGGATTAATAAATACACAACCCATCTTTCAGATTGGATGTAAACTAAGGTCCACGTGTTGGAAGAAATGTCACGCTTAAGTCCGTGCAAGAATCCCGAAAGTTATTATTTATTGAAAGACTTGTTCTCATCTTGATATAGCTGAAATATTGAGGAGCAGACGTTAATCAATATTCAATCAATCAATGTATAGTGACATATGCGGCTTTACGATTCTTGTTGTGATGGAAGTGATTATTTCCCCTGACGAAATTTGACATAAAGTGTTTCTGAATTTTTAAACATTCACTTTATAATTTAAATCAATAGGACAAATTAAAATGGGTCAAAGACTCAAATGGCCGGGTTGCGTTTTGGTGCTGTTGATTAATTGGTTCCCTATTGGGTCTGTGTACAGAATATGTTGAAAATATTGATAAAAGATGACTAAGTAATAAAGTCTGGAAAAATATGAAAAAATATTGGAAATAATTCCATAAAGTCAGGTGCACATCTTCAATATATATAGAAACATTCTGTAAAGTTGATTTCACAAAATAGGTATCCCATTTTCCCCGCCCGCCCAACATTCACCATACTATAACACGGATTTGCACTCCGTGCAACCCGCCCAAAAATTGAGAGTACATGTGCTACATCTGATCTCACCCATGGTTTTTATTGGGTCCGTCTTGTTCATATGTATGTGTGTCTTCATTTTTCTTGTGCGGTACTCAAGTGGTGTCCTTGTTTCTTAATGTTTCCGATGTTGCCTTTGTCCATGGATTGTTCGTTCTTTTGACTGACGGTTCGGTTCGATTACTTTATTTAAACAGGGAGTGGTGGTATAAATATCTGTGGGCGGAGTTTGTGTCTGAATTTCTCAATATTTTGACCACGGTAACGAGGTTTCTTACTTCTAAAGATGCTATATCATGCTGACAATTCACAATATTCGATCATGAAATATATCAATTATACGTACATGTAGTACCAGACATTGAAGTTACTGTGAATTTAGTTTCTGTAAATGAAAATTTGTCAGGCCGGCAGATCAAAGCATTTGGAAAACAAAATTAAAGCCGAAATATGCTGAAAACGATAGAGAACAAATACCAAATAACAAAATACCGAGGTTACTGTGAATTTAGGTTCTGCATATGCGTATTTCAACAACTTATGTCTCTTCAGTGCAGATAAAATCAAAATATTTGGAAGTCCATAAACCGAAATAGGTATAAAGCTGATAGAGAACAAATAAGCAATAAGATCTAAATAGAAAAGCCAAAATAAGCTAAGGACAGAGCTATGCAAGAGGGAGATACTCCTTAGTTTTAAACAAAATTTGCCAAATTTAGATATTGCATGTTTCCAAATAAGTTCGGTTTTCGGGCGTGATGGCATTTTCTATTTTGCTCATACAGGAATTGTTATAAATATATTTTCCCCATCAGTAATTGGAGGGGGCGAAATCATTGCCGGGATTTGCCATTCAAGTTTTAACTTAAATCGGAAATCGGATACGGGATGGCCCCGGGAATTCGGGACGAAAATGTCATAGGGACACGAGAAAGGGATGTTTTAAGATCCACGTGAAATCGTTTTGGTGAGCGGGATTGTAAAAAATTGGTTTCTAAATAGATAAAAACATGAACATCATTATTCTTGATTATACAAAATGAACACACTTTCAAGCACTTGTACATGTGATTCATTATTACTTTGCATAAATCTTTGAGTTTTATATGTCCAATAGATCTGCCGAGAATGATAACAAAATTCTAAGTTACATTTTTATACATTCTATTTCAGGGTATTTTGTATCTGGTAAAGGGGGAATGTTTTCCCGATATCGAAAGTACATGGGAACCTCGATCACACTAAGATGAGTTGTCTCTTGCAACATATTTCCCAGACAACAGTAGTATTGATCGCCTTGCCCAGACTTCCAGAGAATTTGAAGATACTATTCAGCAGAGACTTAAGCCAACAAATCGTGCCGATTCCAGCGTTATACGATTCGACCTCGATATTTATCGCTACTGTTTCATCACAGAAGAGTCCATCTTAATCAACTCCCCTAACGACATTTCAAAGCTACCGTTGACCAAAGATTGGCAATATAGGATTACAAAGTATGGAAAAGGAACTACTCTGAGATTTCCATTTAGACTTACTCCTAGACTTAACGTGAGGAAAGTTTATTCCCGAAATAATGATGGTTCCGTCAAGGAAAAGAAAAAAAAACACTAGAAATAGTAACAATCACGTCCACAAAAAGTCCGTGTTAAATGGTGTGTGTAAACCTGACTAAAATCTACAATGTCGGACTTTCTATCAACGTACGAAAAACGGAAAATTGTGCACGAAATACAGATAGGAACACAGTCCAATACTCTCAAGAAAACCTTTGAAACTAATAACAAAATTGCATTAACTTTGGATTTGAATTCGAAAACTGTCAACTTCAAAGTCAGCGTATCAAATCGTAACTCAAAACAATCTTTTAAAAAGAAAATGACAGACTAGAACAGCGATTCTACACAGTTTGCAAAGATGTTGCACTTATTTACAGGAAGAGCAAGGGTGGTCGGCAGAAAGATAAGCTGAATTTAAAAGTGTTCAAAATTGCAATATTCGAGAACTAAATTTTATCGGCAGGCGAGCTGACAACATCACTAAAGCAATTTTCAGACGAAAATGTGGCGCTGTCGGAGAAATGTCGAATGCTCCTTGAAACTATTAAACGAGAAAAGAGGAAAATAGAACTTTAAACAATGCCTTTCCCCGTTCACCAATCTGATATCAATAACGAAGAGTTTGCGAACAAAGGAAAACCTTTTCAAGAAATTAATGAAACACAAAGATATGAAAAGTTGAAAAATCTTAAATCTACCATTGACAAAGCATTATGGTTTTGGGAATCGTACGGACTAAACTTATCATGTTTGCAACTGCATACGGCTTCTCGGGAAACACTCAAACTAAATTTTGACAAGGAAACCAATGAATGCAATAGCTTTGATATAGAGCAAATGAAAGATATACTTTTCATTCTAGACAAATTTAAAATAAGCGACCAGGCTTACCATGAACTATTTAGAAATGTAGATGATCTACCTCGCCTTCACTCTATTGTGCGTTTTCGCGAACGCACAAATAGTTTATTTGAAATATTCCGTACACCAGGCAACGTCCCTGGAGCTTACGTCAGCTTTAAATCAGCTTGAGATTTATATATTGAGAAATGAATTGAAGCAAACTGAGACAATTAAAGTTAAAATATCCGGTGATGGAACAAAAGTTACCCGTATCTCAAATTTTGTTACACTTTCTTTTTCTGTTAACATGAAACTTCAAAACTTTCAGCCGACGAACAAACAGCAATTGTAAAATCATCAGAAAATTACGAAAGTCTGTCTTCAACACTTCATCCAGTCTTTAAAGAAATTAACGAACTTTACCACAGTAGGGCCATTCGGATAGAGGAGAATGTATTTAATATTCAACTTATCTTTGGCGGGGACATGAAATTTTTTACAGATATGTTTAGGGCTTGGTTCATCAACAGGAGAATACGCATGTCCTTGGTGTAAAGTATCAAAATGTGACAGAAGCATTGGAAATTTTATCATGGAGATGAAATGAAGCGTACTATCTCAGAAATATCATCTTTACCAAAGTTATCCAAAGGACAATATGGGGTTAAACATGAACCACTAATAGATATAGAGCCTGAACACTGCATTCCCGATGAACTTCATTTATTTATGAGAATTTTTGATGTCCTTTTTCGAAATCTTATCGACGAAATCAAAGAAAAAGACATAATGGCTAAAGTGCATAAGGAAAAGGCAGTTTATATGGATTCTTTTGTTGAGAAAGTCCGAGGTTGTGGGGTTTCATTTGATATATTGACACCAAAAGGTGAAGCAGATATAGACTGGACGTCTCTTTCTGGAGCAGATATGAAAAAGGTCATGATTTCACTGCCTGATCATTTAATGTTTATAGTACATAATGAAACCCATTATACTGTTGTTAAAATATGGAGGGATTTTTGGAACATTTACAAATTCATTTGTGCAGCTGAAAGCGAGAGGCGAGATCCCGTTGTTTTTTTTTTTTTGTTTTTTGTTTTTTTTTTAATCGGATAAAGAATTGGTTTGAACTTTTTTTGAGTCTCGAGAAGAAAAGAAATGGATATGGGCCACAGAATATCACCCCATACCTACACTGCCTGTTGTACCATGTTCCGCAGTCTGTGCCTTTAGCCACTAGCCTTACGCCCGAGACTAGTAAAATCAGTGTCGTGCTAGTAAAAATTTGAAGTCACAAGCCCGGGGGCTTATTTTTTTCTTTTGTAAATAATAAGGTGATAAAATCAAGATGCTGATATCAACAATAAAGTGACAGGAGAATAAAAGGTTTTCTTTGTACATTTTCATGCAGTGTTTTGTGTTTTTGTTTTAATTATTAACTTTCTTTAAATGTAGAATTTACTTGTATAATCTTTTAAAACGACAGTTTTACGGGTGTAATTGTATTTGTTCTAATTCGATCAGATTTGAAAAGGGATATCTCATTTGCGCCACAAAGTTATATTGTGCCATTTCTTTGGTAAACTTCATAATAATTCGGAATGGTCACTCCTCAAATTCATACCATCAAGGTTTACAAATAAGAACCTTTATTCATTAGAACATCGATTATATACCATTTTAAGCAAAAATATTGCCGTCGGTGTGCCCGTTTTGAGATGTAAGTGCCTGAAATTTGATGGGGGACTCCTCTAACTTTTTCATTATGTCCCCCAAACGAAGTTTGGGAGACATATTGTGTTTACTCCGTTTCTTCTTATTAAGTCGCCCAAACGAGGTTTGGCGACTTATTGTTTTTGCTCCGTTTCTTATTATTATTATTCTTATTATTATTCTTCCTCTCTTTCTTCCGTCTGTGAACTTGTCCCACCAAATTCTCGGAGACCCTTGGTCCAATCTTAACCAAACTTCACATGATGATGGAACCTCATCCCAAGATGTGCATTCCAGTCTTGGAATTTTCAAAATGGCCGCCGTTACCATGGAAACTGAAAAAAGGCGGGAAAATTCAAAGTGTTCCAAATTACATGAAATTTTATAGGAAGGTTGAGTAGGAAGTGTAGAACATATTTTGAGGTTGAAAATTTTCAAAATGGCCGCCGTTGCCATGGAAACTGAATAAAGGTGGGAAAATTAAAAGTGCTCCAAATCTCATAAAATTTGACAGGAAGGTTGTGTATGAAGTGATGAACATATTTTTAGATTGAAATTTGTTAGCATGGCGATCCATGGGAGGTTTGGGCGACTTTTGTGTTTCGCTTTGCGAACACAGTTATCACTTGTTATTATTTTTTTCTTCTTCTTTCTTCCGCTCAATTCTTGTCCGACACATTTCTCAGAAACTATTGGGCCAAACTAAATGAAACTTCACAGGAATGTTGGCCTACATGAGTAGATGTGCAGAAACCTTTCAAAATGGCCGCCGTTGCCATGGAAACGGAAAAAAGGCGGGAAAATTCAAAGTGCTCAGAATTGGATGAAATTTTACAGGAAAGTTGCATAGAATGCATAGAATTGATTTTTGGTCTTAAATTTTTTAAAATGGCGATCGTTGCCATGGAAACGGAAAAATTCAAAGTGCTCAGAATTGGATGAAATTTTATAGGAATATTGCCTAGAATGCATAGAATTGATTTTTTGTCTTAAAATTTTCATAATGGCGGCCAATTTTCAAAATGGCGACCGTTGCCATGGAAACAGAAAAAAAGGCGGGAAAATTCAAAGTGCTCAGAAATGGATGAATTTTTACAGGAAGGTTGCCTAGCATGCATAGAATTGATTTTTGGTCTTAAAATTTTCAAAATGGCGACCGTTGCCATGGAAACGGAAAATGGCGGGAAAATTTAAAATGCTCCAATTTGGATGAAATTTTACGGGAAGGTTGTCTGACATGTGTAAAAATGATTTTAAACCTTAAAATTTTTAAGATGACTGCCATTGCCATATGGAAAAGGGGCAGAAAAATTCAAAGTGCTTCAATTGGATGAAATTTTATGTGAGAGTTATCTGACGTGTAGAAATTAATGTTTAGTCTTAGCTGCTGTTGCCATTGAAACTGTGGAAAAAATTTAACAGTGTTCGTTTGGGGGACATCTGTAACGCTCTGCGTTACAATAAGCAATATTTTACTTTGTATTAAGACAATCGACCTTTGAAATACAAATAGGACATATCAATAATTTTATCAGATTTAGTCAAAAGTTAATTCAAGATGTATAGAAACATGTTTTGAAAAGAAAAGTGGGGGTCAGTGTGCAAAATTTTCTAATGCATCATATGAGAATTCCAAAACGGTTAAGGACAGTTTCAAAAACTATGGAGTGAAGGGATCTTAGAAATAATTATCTATCTAAGATACCAAAATATTGCAGTATACTACATGGTTCTTGGCACATTGTCTTGAAGTGATATATCTACATGTTACATACCAAAAGTCTATCTAAAAAGACAAAAAATATAGCCCGTACATTTCTTGTCATTAGAAAAGCAATAATCTGACCTTGAGGAAAAAAGTCAAGGTCAAAGGTCACCAGTCATGTTTCATGACACATGGTCTTTAAGTGATCTTTCTACATGCAAAATATCAAAATCCTGACACATCGTCTTGAAGTGATCTTTCTACATGCAAAATATCAATAGCCTATCTCAAAAGACCAAGAAGGGTTATAGCCATGACACGACTTCATTACGGACGAATTGACGGACGCACGGATGGATGCACGATCGGACACAGGGATTACTATAGGGCGTCCATCACTCTGTGGCGAGCGCTCTAACTTCTTTTATGTTTGAACAAGCAATTCAAAAATGGTAAAAATATCACTAATCGGCAAATACCACAGATTTATCTGAGAAAAACTAAGCTCAAAGAATAAAAAAATGCGCAAAATATAATTCAAACACATCTAAAATATTAAAACTTGAAGGCATTTTATATTTTTCTAAAGAGAAAGACAATATAAAAAGCTAGCACACTTTTTAACGGATCTTGTCATCTTTATTTAAGATTAGCATTATCGCCCTTTAACTCTAATTCAATCGGTTTTTATCAAATTCAACCCCGATCCACCCTGTGAACCAACATTTCTTTATATATATTTTACTACTTAATCTATGCAGCTTATACCATTAAAAATTCGTTTTGGTTCAGAGGGTGGATAAATATGATATTTCAAATGTTATAGGACCCCGTAAGACACATTTCCCATAGACATAATGCTAAACAATGTAGAGGGTACCCCACATCGAAGACCACGCACCCGTTTATTACGATAGTTTCGCCTACAAAATTTCTTCGATTTGTTTCTACACACAATAACCTTTAAAAAAACTGTATGAAATGTAGTATTTCTCAAAATTTTATATTCTGAATAAATCATGGGCCAAATTAGGATCTTATAGCAACCCAACCTTGAAAGGAAGCATATCCTGTTCTCTATATCATCGACACCCGCTTCTTATGCCGTCAAAGTTCAATGAAGGGAAACCTGCCAAAACGGAAAAAGTGTCAAGTCCATAAAGACGTAAAATCTGC
>MJUU01040249.1:143511-164868 GCA_002080025.1 Modiolus philippinarum
TTTCCATACCCCAAAGTGATTATTTAGTAACAAACTTGTTCTCGTCTTGATATAGCTGAAATATTGCTGAGTAGACGTTAAACAATATTCAATCAATCAATCAATCAAAGCGCTTGCAATGCCTTTTCTGCTGTGCTTAGTGGTTTTAGACAAAAAGGCACGAACACACGAATACAGCAATATCTTGCTTTAACAATCTTCTAAAGTAAATATATACAAAAAACAATAAATAAAAAAAAATAAAACACTGATTATTCCAATAGCACTTAAATATCCTTGCATACACTTGCTGGTTTAAAAATCGCCCGCAGAAAATTATACGCCTGCAACTTTTGTATTGAATATTATGGTTAAAATTATGTTGATTGGTAAAATTCAATATCTAAAATGCATTTTTATATGTTTCATTGGAAATTTATTATAACTATAGTATATAACGGCCCTCAAATTTTAGACCAGTAAATGCCGATACGGTTACACTTGCTATTTTCGGCTTTATCTATTACTAATTTCTAATAAAAAGTATAAAAATACATTTTTCAAATTGAATCGTACCACGATATGTAAAATTTAACAACAAAATGCAATACAACAGTTGCAGGCGTATATCTTTGATTGCTGAAATCAGATTTATTTATGGCAAATTTGCAATAAAAATAAGGAAAATACCTTTAAAATGTTGAGATTACCAATATACATCAACAAACCTTGGTTTTTAGAAAATGGTTCTATGTTCAGGTTTTGTTCCTTTGGTTGTCATGTTTTAGTTGATTATTCGTTTATTTTTTGTTTTTTTTTTGGAAGGCGTTTCAGTTCTTATTAAAATTTTACTTTCACCTCTTGTCCAACTGTCTTTGAAATGAAAACCAAATTATACTTATTCAGTTTTCAACTGTATTTTTCCAAGATTGTCGCCTGTTCCTTTCTTAGTTTTACGTTGAACTCTATGGAAAAAAGAGCCTTTTGAAACGGATTAATGCCAAAAGAAGAGGAATATCCGGCATTATTGCATATAAGTGCCGAAAAAGTCTTATTTCTTTGCTGACGATCCATTCTCAAAGATAGCATTTGAGGTCACTTAGTTTAACAAAAGTGCTTTGTTGTCTGTAATTTATTGCTTAATTTGAACCAAAATTTGATGGAATGTCTACTGATGAGTTCTAAAGAGAATTAACACATGACCTTACAGGAATACCAATATTACTGCCACAGCATAACCAAAATAAAATTTGGGTAATATGTGGACCCCCCCCCCTATATGTCATACCGTATTTACTGATACATCAAAACTAATATATACGAAATAAACACGAGACATAGAAAGTAAAGGATTCACAGATATACAAACCGCGATGTATCATCTTTTTACAATATTAAAATGAGTTCCATAGAGTTTACATCGTAAAAGACGGGTTTTGATGTATCGCTTATACAATATGTGTGGGTGCGAACAAAAAATAAAAAATTCTTCTTGTCGGAACTACTTGTTCGATAAGAACCAAACTTTAGTTTTATGTTCTCTTTTGGATCCTTTGCATAATTAGACCTGAGCTGTGAACACGAAACATAGGGAAATCTTCCAGTCTGGAACTTTTGCTGATTCGAAAGCAAGTTTCTTTTACATGTTATCATTTACTGTACATGTCCGAATCAGAACTATGAGTCGAGCTTTCAGCAATGATGTATTTGTTAGGCATAAATTTGGTGACCATTGTAAATCAGCTTACGAAGATGCGGAACATTATTTTTTTAATGCCCTTAATACCGTTACGAAAGTAGACACTTCTAGGCTAAACCTTATAAATTGATATCAATATTGAAACATTTAGTTATTTTCGAAAAGAAACATAGAGCCCTTTTAAATAAAGAGTACACATCACTTAGAACTTTAGACAGAACACGATTGCCGAATTCGCAAGCCAACGTGTCTTATTTTCTCAAATCTATATACCAATAGTTTTTCATAAACATTTTTTTGGTGTTTCTACGTTGCCATCAACTAAGGTTCGGGGAGGACGTCTTATTCAAAAACTTTAACAACTTATCCTATTTCTCAATAGATGGATTCATCAAGTTGAAACCATTTGATATATTTTTCAGTCCAGATTTGTTTCAACGGATTGTCAAACATATTTTAAGTTTTAATATGCAATGAAAAAGTATATATTTAAAAAGGTAAATAAAACTAATACCTAAATTTTAAATCAAAGCGTATTTGGAAATATTCAGTATTTCTTAGAACAATTTAATAAAATTTGACCTTAAATCATCGTTGAACACGGTGGCTATTTAGTCATTGTAAGACACAAGATGTGAAAACAAGAACTACATAAATATTGGTTGCTATCTCTAACCATAGATGTATTAGCCATAGATGGAGCACTCCGGACGATCAAAAGTACTATCCTTGTTGCCGAAATTTTATCACCCACTTGTAAAATTACTGTCTCGGAGTGAATTTTAGCACCCTCTGCGTGAGTCTGACAGTCATTTTAGTTAGTATCGGCAAATAAAGATATCTGTTCGTTATCTTCCGGTCAATTATTGCAATTGACAACCATACATGTATTTTTAAGAAATGTTTTTTTTTTCAAGAGGATAAGCAATGATGAACTTGATCATAGCAGAATAACGACGTTACTGCATGTTAATATAGTTTCTGCATATGGTCATTTTGACAACTTATGACTCTTCAGTGCAGAAAAAATCAAAACATATTGAAATCCATAAACCAAAATATAAGATAAAAGTTATAAAGAAATAATGAAAAAAAATCGCAATTTTTACTCTGTGTGTCGTATGCCAGCTAACCAAATAAAAAACGTTTGGAAATCGATGAACCAATATATGAAATTATGCAAAAATGACCTAACAATATAGAAAAAAGAAGGGAAACGGGGAATGTGTCAAAGAGACAACGACCCAAAGGGGAGTAATAACAACTCAAAGCCACATAAGATCTTCAATGAACGGTGAGAAAACCCCATACCCATACCCAACGGCANTTTTTGGGTTAAGTTATTTTGATATGATATGCTATGATATTATATATGTCTATTTGGTCAACACGAAACAAACCGTATGTGTAGTTTACAATATCGCACATTTATGTTTATGCCATTTATCTATTGTTCATGTTATTATTGCTTATTATATGCATTTTGTTGTTTGTTATTATTGCATTATTATTGATTATAAGATATCATTCTATGCTTTCAAAGATAAAAGATCACAAAACTAATTGGCAGTTTTTGATTTACTTGTTTCAGGCCATTGCCTCCAGACCGCTATAGCTAATAGTCGCTATAGCTCAAACTCACCAGACAAACGAGTCTCATCAGTTACAAAACAAAAACGACCCAAAACTCAATTCTGACACTACTACCAGTTAACTGACATGCCAGCTCCAGACCCATCACCAACTGACAAAGTAAGTTATGTACCCTCATTATACAGCTTCCACCAAGATCCCTTCCTGTGAGGAGATTAGAATAATGATTTCATGTATATACCGGAATACATAACCCGTGTCCATGCAATATAGATTTAAGAAATTTAGAATGTTATTAGTTAAATTGCAAAGACCCTATCAAAAAATCAATGTTAATACCAAAGAAGGCCATACGTAATGACTTGACGACAATACCGTAATTATAACCCTTGTGAATTAGACGATTTAAAGGTTTATAAGTTTGTTAGGCGAGTTTAAGTATTTTTTACTCTTATGTAAAACATTACCGTTAAATAAGGGATGTGAAATACCAGCCTTGATTAGATGTTTACAGGTTGCATTGTATTTATGAACTAAGTCGTTATATCGATGATAAAACTTAGTAAAGGTTTTAACTAGTTTGTGATAACGAGAACCCTGATGTTTACTGTAGCGTGTCGATGATACGATTGCTTGTCATTATACAAATTGTGAATATGAATGGGTCATCACTGATAACATTTATAGAATAATCTGAGAATTTTATTTTGAAAAAATTTCTTTCAAATTTGCTCACGAAAGGTCATGCCATGATCTAAAACAAGTATACAATGCTTATAGAGAGATTCGTTCAAATTCAAACTAAAAATTAAAAAAAAAACAAAAACAAAAGAGACGAACGGACAGGCATTCTTCATTATAATGATAACCTCAAAATGACGTTTTTTTCAAAAATATTTTGGTATTACATCGGCTTTATCCCTCGCATATAATCAAATTCAATCGATAAAATTTGCTCCATTTTTAACCTCTCATTTTACTATTAATTCATTTTTTTCGCATATAATCAAATTCAACCGATAAAATTTGCTCCACTTTTAACCAAAATATCTTTTGTTGTCCAATGTTGTCCCCTAAATGAATTATACCATCAAAAGGGCATTTAAAAGCAAAATTTATTCATATAGGTTTCATATTTAGGAAATAACCGGAACTTATATGAAATTCAGGTAAAAGATACCCACCTAAACTAAAAATTTTTGCAATTCAACATCTTCTTTCAGGGTTCGAATCTAACATTAGTCCTGTAGCCCCAGGCTAGTGAATTTTAAGAAGGACTACTAGAATTTGTAACTTGGTAGTCCTTGTGTCTAGCAAAATTTTGAAAATTTTTTAAAGGTATATTTATTTCGGGCCGGTAAAATCATTGTGGAACTAGTGAATTCATGCATATTGTAGTCCTTTTGTCTACTGAAAATTTAATTCAGAGTCAATCCCTGTCTTTCCTTAGTAACTTTCGTTTCCGCAGGCGGATTTTAACGGAAAAAAAGATGATTATATTGAGAAAAAAACTTAATTTTTTCAATTCCTCCATTTAGCAGGTGTATATTATGAAGTTTCTCTTCATTAAACCTAAGTAACCTTTCATCCGATAACGAGATAACGATTACCTATATATATCTATATGATTCTGTCGGCAACACAAATCGGACATCATAAAGGAAACAGGAAACAGCTTGATGTCTTTGATACAACAAAGGACATAGCATGGGGTACCACGGGTGGTGTTCGGAGTGCTCTATCTATTGCTAATACATCTATGCTCTAACTTTTTCTTATAATTAATTAGAAACACTTGTCAATTTACAATGCTCCGGGCCTTCAGAGATAAAATGACATCTCGACGCCACAGGTGTTCCACCACTGTTTGATTAGTCTCCCTTTATAAAAATGAGTTATCTCCCTTGACAAACCGAACTAATTCTTCAGTATGATATAATGCGACTCGGAAACAGCTTATTCCTCAGGACAATTCTCACCCTCGTTTTAGAGAAATGTTGTCAAAAAAGAAAATCCAGAAAAAACTGGGACGTTACTTACATTTTTTACGTAATGGGGATGTTGACCGGATACTCTTAATGATTCCGTAAAATTGGCTTTGGGATCCAATGAACTGAAGATTTTACAATTATACTGGCCTCTCACCGATGTCTACTGAAATCCACGATGATTCTTTACCAAACCCTTTGGGAAGTTTTGAATTTGATAATTATTCCGTAGTGTGACAGTGTTTTACCAGCTGACTAGGCCCCTTGAGCTAGCCGGCAGTTTAGCAGCGACCACTCCTTGACTTGATCTATCTTTCTAAATTAAGTTTTGTCTTTTTCTTTCCTTTTCAAGATTGTGGTCTTGGAGTCAGTGGGTTTTATTTGTATGATGATTATACTATAGGGACACGGGATAGAGAAAGGGGAGGTTTTGGTACCCATAAACCGGTTCAACCCTACCACTGGCTGTTGCTAGTGCCGATACCAAGTCCGGCTATCCCGAGTTCGTTATTTATGTTTGTCTTTAGTCGTTTTATTGTTTTTCGTGTGCAGTTTACTGGTTGATTGTGACATGTGATTGTAATGATCGGCCATTGTAAGTGTTTCCTGTTATCTTTCCTTCATTAATATATAGGAAGGTTCGCCGTGACGTCACAGCTCTCGAAAAGGTAAATTTGGTTGGCAAGAAATCGTGATAATTGATTAGGGTCATAAAAATGTCATTTTCAATTCACTCGTACGAAATTGTTAATTGAGATTTTTTAATAATTCCTTCTGATTGAAATTCTGGAATGTCTACACTTTTACAGGGTATTGATTTTTTTTATATATTTATTTTCAAAATCTATAAAATTAGCGTTTTTGTAATCGGCAATTTTGTCATTTTTTAAAACCACATAAAATATTTTCTACAGGAAATTTTAAAAAAGTAAATCGGCAGAAAAAAATATGAAAATCTTGAAGTTTCTTTCGCATTTTACAGATCCAAAATCGGATGGGTAATAAAAAAATTACAAAAGATCAAAAATTCTTTTACTACATTGTTAAATACTGTAGTGGTCCAACTACGACTTTGCCAACCAAAAATGCTAATTTGCATATGTAAATTAGATTTTGTGACATCACTAATGAGGCTCGCGAACCTTCCTATAGGATAACAAAGATATTTTACCTGTAATTTTTGTAATTGCCTAAATACATAGGATAACAAAGATATTTTAGCTGAGATCCATAATTGGATTATAGACTGGCATAGTGTCGCTAAAAGCCGCTCTTGACTCGTTGTTATCGTACCTAACATGTACTTTGTACTTTTGTCTCGGTGTGTGATCTCGACTAATTAAAAAAAATCAGGAGAGGATGAACATATTAAAAACTAAAGTTATCTGAATAATCTAGTGTCACCATCTTTATCTGGTAATAAACTCGATATTCATAACACTTCTCTCAGCAAAGTAAGTTGATGATATGTATTTGTCAGTTTGTAGGCAAAATAGTGTCCCGTGAAAAAGTGTCCCTCCTGTTATACTCAATTTTTATATATTTCATTGGAAAATTCAAGAGGACAATATTTCATAATCATCCATGCATTTTATTCCGTCCTCGGACTTTATCATGGCAGAAGGCAGAATCGGGGGTATTTTATTCATGAGGTAAAATCACGTGACCACGCCCCTTTTTGGTGAATTACGTCCCTTTATTAAAGTTTATCTCAGTGTTCCGGATTATTTTCATACTATTACCGTCTTTTTTCCAAAAGTACTGTATTAATGTTATCTTCCGTGATGAAAAGTTTTTGTTGTGGGAATTTTAAAACATAGAAATTGTGGTACAAACCCGTCTGTAGAAGGATTTCCCGTTGCTGGAAACCTTGGAATTACACATTTTCAATTTAATTTGGCCGCAAATTTTCTTTAGTAAGTTTAAAAGGGACAATTGTTTATGAATCTATGCGAGTTATATTTCACAGTCATATGCGGACAAATTTGCTTCATATTTATCTTTGATGTGTATTTTTCTGTCAAGATAGCTTTACTCGGCAGTTTTACAATGGCTTCTACAGTCAAAATGTCATGATCCCGCTTCGAATTTCAAACTTAATTGGCCGGACATTTTCATTATTACAGATAAGTATATGTATAGAATGGAAGTAAACAATGTATAGAATCTTGCTAGATGCGGACAAATATGTTCTGAAGTGTATTATTTGATAATTTTGCAAAATTTCAATATCTCCCCTATGCATTAAACATGGCCGACAAGCAAGAGTTAAAAGATGGCCGCTATGCAAATGAGTAGAGTACCCCTGATTCTGCCATATGGGTAACAATTGTTATTCACGGCGGACACTATTTAATATTACACATTCACTATCAACATAAGATATTTTGGCCAGTCTTAGTGTTCATCCACTTCTTATGTTTGATACTGTTCTAAGGAGATTCTCCTTGATTACAGACCTGAAATTCCTGGGATTTTAAATGTTCATTATTATACCCCCCGCAAACGAAGTTTAGGGGGTATATAGGAAGGTTCGCCGTGACGTCAAAGACTTGAAAAGGTAAATTTGGTTGGCAAGAAATGGTGATAATTATTAAGGGTCATAAAAATGTCATTTTCAATTCACTCGTACGAAATTGATAATTGAGGTATCTTTTTGATCGAAATTCTTGAATGTTTACACTTTTACAGAGTATTAATTTTTTAAATAAATTTATTTTCAATATCTTTATAATTAGCTTTTTTGTAAAGTATGTAAAATTGGGCAATCTTTAAACTTTTTAAAACTTCATAAATTTTTTTCTGCACAAAATTTTTAAAAAGTAAATCGGCAGAAAAAATATGAAAATCTTCAAGTTTACTATGCATTTTACAGATCCAAAATCGGATGGATAATGAAAAAAATGACAAAAGATAAAAAAAATTCTTTTACATTGTTATAAAGTGGTCTTACTACGACTTTGCCAACCAAAAATGCTAATTTGCATATGTAAATTAGAGTTAATGACATCACTAATGGGGTTCGCGAACCTTCCTATAGGAATCACCCTGTCTGTCTGTCCGTCCGTATGTCCACACTTCTTGTAAGCGCAACTCCTCTTAAAACACATGTAGGATTTTGATGAAACTTTACACAAAGGAAGGACACTATATGGAGATGTGCATGAAGAAATATAATTATTGTCCGAAATCAGGAAGGGGAGATAATTTGACTGACTTTTCATTGATTCCGTCTGCACTGATTACCCTGTAAGCGCAACTCCTCTCAAACCACTTGAAGGATTTTTTATGAAACTTTACACAAAGGAAGGACACTATATGGAGATGTGCATGAAGGAATATAATTATTTTCTTAAACAGGAAGGGGAGATAATTTGACTTTTCATTGATTCCGTCTGCACCAATTACCCCTCAAGCGCAACTCCTCGCAAACCACTTGGAGGATTTTGATGAAATTTTACACGAAGGCAGGACACTACATGAAAATGTGCATGAAGGAGTATAATTATTGTCCGAAACCAGGAAGGGGAAATAATTGGATTTTTACTTTAATTGATTCCGTCTGCACCGATTATCCTGTAAGCGCAACATAATTATTGTCTGCAACCTAAAAGAGAAGATGATTTGACTTTGACTTTCAATGGATTCCTTCTGCAATGATTTTTTTTTTATTTGGACAATTTTTCAAAGAAATGATTCAAATGGTACCTGGTACATATTGTGAAATAAAACAACTTTTTTTCATTGTAATCCTCTTGTCTTTTCTTAGTTTATCTCTGAGCCGATTGACGCTCTCCTTTCAAATGTTTTGAGTTGCTTGACATGTCTTAAACATTCACCTCTAATGGCAGTTCTTGTCGATAAGATGGTAATACTTAATCAGCTATATTTGGATCATGGGACATGTGAGACGCCAGCTTTTCTCTTAATCCCTCGTTTTGCTCTCCCAACGCAGGTGATGTCGCTTTTCGGATCCTGGTGGCCGAAATCGATATTCATACTTCCATCCTCACTCAGTCTCGTTGTTTGCACTTTTCACTCAAAACTTTTTATTACAATCATTTTGATAATCTATTGTTTTCTTTTTTGTTGGGCTTGGACATGTTGCAGATTGACTCGCACTACTACAGTACAGGGAAAAATCAGGATTGCCGTTTTTGTGATCCCGAATCATTTTGTGATCCTGTAGCAGTCAACGATTGCAACGGGTATATGCGATCAATGATCACAACACAATCTGCAATCATTTATCCCAAAAGTTATGATCAGTGATCATAACTTGTGGTGCGTTCCTTGATCACAACAGTGCGATCATTGTGATCCTTGATTGCAAAGCTGTCATCCTTGATCTCAAACTTGTGATAATTGATCGCCAAGTACATAGTTATAGGTTCGTTCCATTTACAAACATATTTAATGTGTATTAACGGGAAGTTTGAAAAACCGGAAAGTCTTGAAATGCATGCCTTGTCCTTCATATCTTTTGAATGCATTAACATATAGAGATATTATTCACAAATATTTTAAAAGCTAATAGAAGATCTAAAAGATGATACATTACTTTATGAAATTAATTTTAAAGACATCACGATTGCCGGAAGAAAAAATGCGAAATTAGGACTTAAAAACTTTAATTTTCGAAATCTATAGGACTTGATCAAAATTTTTTAGTGATTTCAAAAATGATTTATTTACAAATAAAATGGCTTAAATGATTTTTTTTGTTTTACTTAGAGGTAGAAAAAGTGGCCGGGAAAGACTGCTATTGTTGTCTGAAAACTTTGAAATTTATAACTTTGAGTGTGTATCGAATAAAAATTAATTAGCCGATCAATTTGTTTTTATTGATATCAAAAGATAATTTATATATAAAAACGCATAACCTGCAGTTGTTTTTCACTTTAGCAAAGGGTCAAAACCATGACCTGAAATATATCTTGTATGGTGGAATTAGGCAGTTACAAAACACATGTAAAAGATTTTCAACTTTCATTGTGTATTTTATGAGCCTCGGATAACCCTTTTGAATTTATGTGATTGATTTTTAAAGACAGTTGATTAATAAATAGAAAGATATGGCATATGTAATTTTCTTGATATCAAAACAAAAGATCAAACCGTGGCCGGAATTACATATGGTGTGCTTAGTCAACTGTCAATTTTTCAACTTTGAACATATATTGAATAAAAATCAAATTATCCTTTAAAGAATTTCTGATGTTGTAAATTAGCTGTTCTTTCAGTGTATTGTTTGAGAATCGGATAAATCAGAGATATAATAAATTAGTCAAATTTCGGTTCCATATATGATAATTCATTTACAACGTATATTTAGATTAATATACTGTACGTCCTTGTTATTTCCTGGGATTAATATAACAAGGACGTACAGTATATTTATCTGTCGTTATAGGGGTTCATAGTATAATTTTCGGTTTGCTTCGTCTTCATCACGATCATGTCCTAGTACAATATTTTCAAGAGTAATCCCAAAGAGTAACAGCCTATTTGTAAAGTTTTGCCTAAATTCTGCCTGAAATTTAAGTATTGATTACAATGTATTTGTGGAATGCAAGTCGATTCGTAACCTGGTCGTTTGGTAACAAGTCGATTCGAAACCCGGTCGTTTTGTAACCAGGTCGTTTCGTAACCTATTTTATTTCATGAAAGAAAGTTTAAGTACAGATTTATAACTGTACGTGTTATTGACACTTTGGAATATTTCATGCGTTATGCTGTCGAGGTTTTTTTCTTTACAGGTATATACAGTTAGCACAGAGAAGGAGAAAGATAGTTTGGGCAAAAGAAAAGGGGAAAAGACATATAAAAATGGAAAAACTTAACGATTTTTGCTTTAAATCGTCATTCTATGTGAGGATGAATTCCGTTTACAACAACTATAGACTCTATTAGAAAGACATTTTTGGCCCTGAAAAAGAGTCGTTTGAACAACTTATATCTTTCGAGAATGGCCCTTAAAAGCACCGTTTTTTGCTTGACAACTGAATATCTTTTTATTAATATATTTGGCCCTGAAAAGGGCCGATTGAACAACTAAATTCTTTTTAGATTGGCCTTTAGAAGGGCCGTTTTTGTTTTGACAACTGAATTTCTTTTATTTTTTGGCCCTGATAAGGGCCGTTTGAACAACTAAATTTGCTACAAACTGCTGGACAAAAGTTGTCGAAAGTAGGCTACGGATTGCACGTAGTACTGATACGTAGTCTGCTTTACGTCGGCGGGACATCAAGACAATGGTACTTTTTTTGGTCTCAGCTCCACTAGTAACAAAACAGTTGATGGTAAAAAGCTGCTTGAAAGGTGGTCTAACATGATGTTACATCTTTAAAGGTGCCGTCCATATACCATGACTTTACCCTAGAAAGCATTGTTCTTCTCTTGGGAAGCGCTGTCATCTGGCCTGATGCCTATAGATGATTATGAGGCAGTCTGCCGGGTACAAAAGTCTGACCATTCGACGCTGGGCTCCTGTTGTTTCCCCCCGGACACCACACCACCATCACGTCTTGTTGTCTTGTTCTCTTTTCTTGATCACTTTCAAAACATTTCCCAATTGTCATAAATGATGACACGTTAATTTCCCTTATTTTAACTGCTATCAAAACTTCCACCCCTTGTTTAATTGAACATGTGTTATGTAAATGAGTAATTAAAATTATGTATGGTAGGTTTAATTAATGAAATGCGAAACCATGTTATTTTTGATTGATGTTCAATATTGCACTTTCAACACATAAAGTGGGGTTGTTTGGTAAATGTTCTGAAATTTAAGGATCTATTTCAAACAAAAGTTAAACTCCAGCTACGTAACTTGTGCAAATTAATAAAATCAATCAACAGTAATCTTAATGTAGGTCCTCCAGGTTTAGTTCAAGGCTCTGTAATTTCTAATATAATTGCAATGGGTAGTTTTATAAATTGTTGTTTATTTATTGAAATAATCTTGTCATGCGTGATGTTATTTGTATGACTTCTCTCAAATTTGTATAGTGACTATAAAAATCCTTGCTTCTCTGTACTGTTGTTATAGGGAATAAAGAAGAAACCTTTGTTACGAATTGACCAGGTTACGAAAAGACCAAGTTACGAAACGACCAGGTTACGAAACAACCTGCATCCGTATTTGTGACTCAGCTCAATCAACATATCTGATAAGGTAGGTGAAGTAAAAGCACTCACAGATTTAGCCACAGACCTGTATGGAGTTGCATTGTGTGTATGATGAAGGAAGATTACCTCTAAAACTTTCTATGATATTTCCTTTCTGTGAAAGTGATCACTGAATGGAATATACGTAGGTCATGCCGTAGTACAAAAATGTACATGTATCTCCAGTTTATTGGCAGCCTATGGTTTTTATGAGACTACATAATACATGTATATGTATATATTCCGTTTTAAGTTAGGTAGTTCTGTCAGAGACAAATAATACATTTGTATACGTCTTTGAATCTGTTCAGATATTTCGACTAAATATTTAAACAGGTTCATACGATATTACATTACACACAATCCTGTCCTCTTGAGTAGACCAATCATGGAATACGCATCTTAGGTTCTTTTAAGAATATTTTGAAAAAATGAGAAAGTTTCGTCATCCACCTTTCAGTATAATAGTTTTGTTAATTAATACTTCTAATTGATATAGAGATTGATTGCTGCAAGGGACACCACTTTGATTCTGGCATAAAGTATAATGACGAACCTTTTTTTACGCGGGGGTTAATGTTCCCTGTCTAATGATGAGCAACCTAGAAAAAATGCCATCAGTCACTGTATATTATATTGTCTTTTTTATCCATTTAAGAGGAGGCGGACAGGATTAAGGGAGACCGGGAGAAAGGTCCAGGAGAAGGAAGAGATAACTAAATACTGAAGTTACTGTGTATCTAATTTCTGCATATGCGCATTTCGACAACTTATGTCTCTTTAGTGCAGATAAAATCTAAACGTTTAGAAGACTTTTAACTCAAAGATGTTTAATACTGATGAAGAACAAATAACCAGTATGATCTAAATGTAAAGCAAAAAAAAAAAAAAAAAAAAAAAAAAAAAAAACAGCTAAGGACAGAGCTTTGCATGAGGGAGATACTCCTTAGTTTTCAACAAAATTTACAAAAATTTACATATTGCGAGGTTCCAAATAGAATCGGCTTTCAGGTCAGCACCGAAGTACTGACTACTGGGCTGGTGAATACCCTCGGGGACTAACAGTCCACCAGAAGAGGCTTCGACCCAGTGGTAACAAATAACTAAATAATCATACGAAGTCCTCTACATAGTGTTCATAGTGGCAGACATTAGTAGTGAATTTGAGCTTGTTGAAATTAAATCACTTTCACAATAGAAAATGTCTTATTTTTGTTCAAGTCAAAAATGTACCTGCAAAACGGTGCAATCAAAAAGACGGATAATTTTTCACATCTTTGGCATTTTCATTGTAGATAGATAAAACAATAACAATAGGTAAATTTCGTGAAAAGCACCATTTATCGCTGTCTTTTTACTGACGGCTACTTATAAATTCTGTTTAGATAATTTTACACATGAATAGTGGACAAGTTTTGCGCGCAGAAATTATTAGGTACTTTAACCTTTTTTTAACAATGCTATTGATAATTATATAGTACAGTACACAAGTTTTAACCCTTTAAAACGTTAAATTAGACAACTATACCTGGAGAAGAGTTTTTTTCTCGCCATTAGTCCAGATTCAACGTTTTTCCTTCAAGTACGATATTTTTGCTTTACGAATTTATCCCCAATCAGAGTACGATTTTTAATCACATGACAATTCACATTTGACATTGGTATAAATGCCCAGTATCTTTGTATTAAATGTACAACATCTTTGTAAAGCAAAAACTGCAATAAAACAATTTCCGCCAAAAATACAGTTACGAGGTTTTTGCAGAACATCGACGACATACTAGTGATATATAAATGTAAAATATTTCCATTATAAATTATTCTGGGCATATGTACAGTATATAGAAAGAATTTTTTAATCGGTAATAACATAACGATGTAAAAGGCTTTATATCTAGAAATAAAAATAGTAAAAAAAAAAAAATAACATAATAAATAAATAAATGAGGAAATAAATATGAAAAAGTAAACAAAAATGAAAAAAAATGAATTAATAAAAGCAACGATAAAAAAGAACAATTCTCGATTTTTGTTCAACAAAACGTTTTACTGAAATGAATAATACACGTAAAATAAACGATTAGTTTTCATATATAATGAATATAAGTTAAGACGGTATTACATTTTTCATTTTTATCATAAAAATTTCTATTTTTAATAAACAATCATTGATAGTACAACTCTTGCAATCTTTGTGATCCTTGATCGCAAGAATTGTGATCCTTGATCGCAAGGTTTGTGATCCTCGATCGCAACGGCTGTGACCCTTGATCGCAACGCTTGAGATCCTTTAATTGTATCTCCCGCGATCATTGATAACAATCCTTGCGATCAATGATGACAATCCTTGCAATCAATGATCACAATACCTGCGATCAAGGATCACAACACCTGCGATCAATGATCGGAAACCTTGTGATCATGCGGTCATTGATAGCATTCCTGGATTGCAATCAATGATCATAACTTTTTTCTGTGATCCTTTTGTGATCCCTTAGTGATCCTTTTGCAATCAAATTGCCATGTTATATATTCCTTGTACTGTAGTACTGGCTATAGAATCATCTCTACTGCTAGTGGAGGTTTCTGCCACATTGTTGTTACAGTCTAGCGTTTCTGATGCTGTTTTTTTCTTCTTTTCAGCTAATTTTTAGTCCTGTAAAAGTACAACATATATTTATGAGCAAATGAAGCATTAACTTTTCAATGGAATAGTTGTGAATTATTTTATTTCAATAGCGGGAACAAAAGGTTAACATAATCTTCATTAACAATGTCTTACATTTGGATAAAAAGGGTATACTTTAATATCTATTTTTTATATTGTAAATCAAATTGATATATCCTTCAGCAGGCAGATAGGCGATTATTTCTGACTACAAATTTATATAAATCATTTCCTTACCGTATAAAAATAATGTAAACGTTAGCAAATTGATTATGAAATTTTAATATGAACGTAAATCGCGGTTAGAGTTGATTTACGCACTCAGTGGACTAAGCTGGGTCTGTATCTTTATGGATGATAATAATATACATCTTCGGATTTTTTATAAATTCGTATACTGATTTATTCATATTGATAAATACGTTTCCGCACTCCTGTGCAGTGCTTTAGGAAAAAATTCCATTCTGTAAAAATCCTCGCACTTAATTTAATAATTAAATTAATTTTACCTATCCACGTCATAGAATAAAATTTAAAATGAGAGGCCAAAACTGGTAACTTCAATTAGTTTTTTACCAGATTTTCTTTATATGTATTTAATTGAATAGTAAAATACTCACCTACCGCTAAAAATATACAGGTACAAACAAGGAGATATAGTCCAATTGATTACGTATAATTTTACCGTACTACGGAACACTGATCACTGTGAACACCTCGGCAGTGGTTTAAGAATAACATTACCCGCCAACTGAACACAATGGTACATACCACCCCTTTTAAACCTTAGCAACGGTTATATCTTTATGGATGAATGAAATATACATTCTTTGAAATCAATTGTTTCATATTTCCCTTCAAGAATAAACTTTTGGCTGTCATTAAACCCCACGAACGAAGTTATGGGGTATATATGATACACTCCGTCTATCTGTCCATCTGTCAGTCCGTCTTTTGTCATCTTTTGACTAATCGTAGAAATGTTAGTGACAGTTTTCTCTGTAAGTACTCATCACTGCTGCTTGAAATTTTGTATGGAATGATGCCCTATACCACAAGTAGCGATTTCAGGATTGCCGGACATCTGCTTTCTGTTTACCGACTTAATTTTCTAAATCATTATATACTTCATTTATCTAAAAATGGTCATGAGGAATGTCAAAGTTGATTGACGAGTTATAATCGAGTAATTCCCCTGTGTAATCCTCGTGGGGTTTATAAATTTGACCGTTTTCCTAACAAATAAGGAGCTACACACTCTTGTTCTTTTATAAGTTTCACATGTACCCCTCAATTTTTGTCAAGACGAGGAAAATAAAACGTTGTTCCACTTAAAGCCAGGTAATCATGCCCAGAGATTACTGACTATAAAAAGGTGATAGTGCTGTATAGCAGGTGTAAGTTGATCAAAATAGAGGCTTCCAAGGAGTCTGAATCATTCACGCATTGATATTTATTCCTTTATTGCAATTTTATTGAGTGAAATTATCTTTTTATCTCTTTATTTCAACTAAAATAAAGGCTTCCACACAGCACAGCATGATACGACCGCAGCAAAGTTTTGTCAAACTATTTCTGTGGACAAAGTTCAGTGAAACCTTTCTTCATATCCAACCGAAATTTAGCCCTTTTGATTTCTTGGATGGCAGAAAAAGAAAGAGCTAGGGAAAATCTGTTGACATACTACTGAAAGCACACATCAAAAGGAATTCAAAGAAAAAATCTAATTGAACATACTGTAATCCATATGGAAAATGAAAAGTTCACGGTAATTTGCACAATTGCAGTTTTGGTCCTGTTCGGTTCCTTATACAGATGGGTGCAGACGCAACGTTCCAAAAAGTGCACTTAAAGTGAACTTGAAGTTCACTTTTCAAGTACACTTCGCGTTCTCTTAGCTGTCGCGAAGTTCACTTTTTTGGAATAGGTAGCTATTCCATGACAGGTATTTTTGCGTTCACTAGTGAACTTCAAGTGCACTTGAAAGCTGTCGCGAGGATCACTATTTGAAACGAGGTATATATATATATATATATATATATATATATATTAAGTCTAGAAGATTGTGCAACGATAGTAGTATAAGATGTATTTAATCCCTCCCCACAAAATCAACCCCCAGTCCCATATCTTGGGGTCGGGTTTTTATGTCCATAATATGGGGGTCGTAGCTAAGGTTTAGACCTCCCCCCATTCCTTGGGGTTGGGGTATTGTGAAGTTTAGGCCCCCCACTCTTTGGGGTTGAGGTATTGTGAAGTGTAGTGGGACCAATTGATAGGGTCTGTGTTTTACGAGGGTTCGATATTTTAACATTACGATATGTATCTCAACCCGTCAACAGGACAAATGAAACGTGTTNGATTTGAGGCGAAGTCGATTATATGTTCGTGCAAAATTGGTGAAAGGTGACGGTTCTGCATTCGACGACAACGATATTAGCAGTATAGTGAATCTACCTCTGCAATCCATGTGGTCGCAAATGGATGTATATATGAACAATAAACTTGTGTCGTTAAACACTTCAAATTACCCATGGAAGGCATATCTGAAGACAATTCTCTCTAGTGGGTCGGACGAGCAAAAATCACAGTTACAATCACAACTTTTTATGAAAGATTCGGGTGATTTGTCCGACACGGATGGAAAAGCTGGAGGTAATAGCGGTCTCATTCTGCGACGCGATTACATAAAGAGCAGTCGCGAATTCGAATTAGAAGGTCCCTTGTTTGAGGACATTTTCTCTTTGGAAAAACATTTGATTCAAGGCGTTGACATTTTCATTAAATTGTACCGCAGCAGCAATCCGTTCTTTGTCATATCGGGTGAAGAAACGCCAAGCTATAAACTGCAGTTGTTGGACTGTGTATTCCGTGCATGTAAAATTAAATGTGACCCAGGGATCCTGGTGAATCACATGAAACAAATTGAGACGAAACCCGTGCGATACTACTTTCAGCGAACAGAAGTAAAAAGGAATACTATTAATAAGGCATCTAGCGATTTCATTTGGGACAATCTGTTTACCATTCGACCAAGCACCCTAGTCGTGGGATTGATTTCACAAGACAGTGGAAACGGTACTTATGGGACAAATCCGTTCTTCTTCCGCCATTACACAGCTACCGATGTGGGTCTTTATGTGAATGGGGAAAGTGTGCCAACAAGACCTTTAAAATTAGACTTCGGCGACAATCGTCAATTTGCTAGCGCATACACAAATCTGTTTGAAGCATGCAGAAGCTTAAATAAAGAAGCAGGATTAACCATCACCAGAGAAGACTATGGGAGAGGTTACACCTTATATGCTTTCACATTAGACCCAAACGGATTAGGGGAGGACTATATAAACCTGGTGAAACACGGCAATGTCAGGTTGGAATTGAAATTCAAGACACCTCTACCCACGGCTGTGACTTGTATAGCATATGGGGTTTTTGATTCATTTTTAGAAATAGATAATTCACGCAACGTTCGCTACATCTAACCATGAATGGACAGGAATTAAAATGCACCATAAATACTAGTCCCTGTGTGCGACGTGTCATGAGAGGAGTTTTTTCTCGAAATAACTTACCAAAAAGAATAGGTCTTCAATATCCTAGTGTTTACATCGTCAACAGTGACAAAAACGATGGAGCCGGCGAACATTGGCTGGCTATTGTTTTACATAATACATCTTACGGAATATTTTTTGACAGTTTCGGGAGAGCGCCCGATTTCTATGGAGAGGAGCTGGTACATTTTATGAAAGCTAATGTTAAGAAATATGACTGGTTCCGTTCTCAAGTGCAGTCAGAAAAATCGTTCAACTGTGGTTTGTTTGTTTTGACATTTTTAATGTTAAATGTATGTTTCAATTGCTCATTGAATTGCATTGTACAATGGTTTGATTGTAATGTAAATGTAAATGATTTTTTAGTATTTGGCTTTGTAAACCAGCACTATAGTTTATGCTAATAAAAAAATGCAAAACAACACAAGTATTTAAGTTTTTGAATTGTCAGAGACGTGTTGATAATTTCTCTGGCTACCACCATGAACACCACAAACACGATCATGCCCTCGAATAGCCCTTGTACCATGATTGTTTCTGGCTGTTCTGGCGCAGGAAAATCAACCTTCACCATGAAAATACTACAACATGCCTCGGTCATGCTCAAGACACCTCCTAAAAAATAACCTATTGTTACACCGAATTCCAACCAATCTTTGAGGAAGCAGAAAGAACCATTACAAATTTTAGTTTACACGAGGGATTATCTACAAGAAACGACATCATGGAATGGACACACCCCAGCGAACACACTGTGATTGTTCTCGATGACATGATGCGACTAATAAATAAAAGTGAAGATGCTTTAAAGGAAATTTCTTAATTGATGAAGAGACAAATGAAGAGTCATCACTGAGCGATAACTCTATAGTCTCCCCTGCCTATTCTACAGAATGGTCACCATTATCGCAGCATGGTATGATGGATTGGATATCTGATGAAATATCAATGGCGTCTTCTCCAAAAAGTTTCAGTTGGGAGATAAATGCTTCTATAATGAATGACCACAATGATTAGGCTGATGTCACAAACGACTCACAACACAATGACCATGCCATAGATGACTCACAAAATGATTACATTGCCATAAGGAACTCACAACACAATTTAGATGCCACTCACAACTCTCAACTTAATATTGATGTCTCTATAGACTCACAACACGATGGTGGTGTCGTCATCAACTCACAGCATGATGCCGATATCACCAACGATGCACAATATGATGAAGATGTCAACACACAACATGATACAGATTTCAATGACGATCATAATGCAGATGTCACCAACGACACAAAACACAAGTCGAAGGCATCATTGACTCACAGAACTATACTGGCACTATTGACGCAAAACATGATATTATTGTTACCATAGACTCACAACACAATGCCGATGTCACAATGGAATCGCCACACTATATCGATATCGATATAAACTTGCAATCCGATGCCGATGTCACCCCTAATACACAACACGATGAATATGTCAATAACAAATCACTATACGGTAACACTGTCACCGACAACTCACTACATGATACACACTACTGTGCTGATGTCACTAACGTCTCACAATTCGATGCCAATTTGTACTCACAAAATGATGCAGATGTTGCCAAAGACTCAAGATATAATGCATATATAAGGACAACTCACAACAGGATGTAAATTCCACCAACATATCACAACACATTACCAATATAACGGAGGACAAACAACATGATGCTGGTGTCGATGATGACTCACAACACAATACGAATGTCACTGAGTACTCACAACACAATACCGATGTCACTGAGTACTCAAAACACAATACCAATATTACGTACTACTCTCAACATGATGCAGATATCAATGACAACTCGCAGCACGATGTCATTGTCATCGGCAACTAAAAATACAATACTGATGTCTTCGACCATTCACAACATGTTTCAGATGTCACCAAAAACTTACAACACAATGTAAGTGTCAGCGACAAGTCACAACAAGATGCTAGTGTTACCAACGACTCAGAATATGATGCTGATGTCACCCAAGACTCACTACATAGCAATGTCACGGACAATTCACAAGACGATGTCGATGTTACGTACGACTCACAAGATGATGCGGATATCATCAAGGCCTCACAAGACCATGACAACTCAAAACACAGTGACAACGCAAGGTGGTTAAGTAGAAAAATATCTAATTTTTAGTGATCGCATTGCAATCTTATAATGGGAAGTAACTCTTTGGGTCATAAATATTCATGAGGAAAATGGCGACCAACTTTCGTCTGTTGCTTGCTGGAAATTTGTGTCACCATCGTTGTCATGGTACGATTCCATGGTTCATTTTATTTCAGTATGATGAATTGGTATATAAAGTAGTTATCTCTATCAAATTTATGTTCTCAAAACATCAGATGTACACAGGTTTCACGAAATTAAGATAATATCAGTCATGGTTGAGGGCGTGGCTTAATTTCCTTATTTGGAAGGAAATTCCGAAACATCGTCTCTCAGAAGCTTGAAAATTTTTCATTGTACCTGTCGTGTTTTACAAGAAGAGTCAGATGGTAAGTCGTATGAAAAATGTATAGTGTCACCGATCTTAGAGGGAAAATTCCTTTCACTACACGCGTAGCATGATATTCATGACAGTGGTTGTGAGAATCAAGGTACAAATCGATAAATTCAATGTTCAACTTCATGAAATT
>MJUU01040250.1:0-13205 GCA_002080025.1 Modiolus philippinarum
ATTTGGTTCCAATTGGCCCAGTGGTTTCAGAGGAGAAGATCTTTGAAGGAAAAGTTTACGCCGGACGGACGGACGGACGGACGACGGACGACGGACGCCGGACCCCAAGTGATGGCAAAAGCTCACCCTGGCATAGCCAGGTGAGCCAAAAAGATACTACCAATTCTATATGAAAATACAACGTGTATGTATGTGCATGATGTGTGAGTGTATAAAATAGATACTATCAATTTCATCTGAAAATACAATGTGTGAACTGTGTGTGAAAAAAGGGGGATAACACTAACAGGAAACATGGCTGAAAATTACAATTACATGCTACAATTTGCCAGGAAAAAACACATGAAAAACACAAAAATAATACAAAAGACAAACATAGACAACAATATGAACTAGGGACAGCCAAACTTGGTACTGGCACTAGCAAAAGCCAGCAGAAGGGTTAAACCGGTTTATGAGTATCCTAACCTTATGAATTAGATACTAACAATCCAATCTAAAAACTAGAGGCTCAGAGACTGAGCCTGTATCGCTCACCTGACAAAACGCTTCTATGCCATGCATGACCAAAAATGATCATGTTTTTTACCAATGGGGTAGGGTGTTTAGGTATATGTTCTCAATTAGCACCCGTGTGTTTTGTCTGATCCTATTGAAATGAGTAATTTTTGCAAAGGACCTCAAAATGAGACCCTTAAACATTAATAAACAAATTTGAAAATCACAGAGAACCTTAAACATTGTGATTATTTTGACTTATTGTGTCAGCTATGACCCAGGTGAGGGATACAGGCTCTTGAGAGCCTCTTGTTATCTACTCATCTGAAATCACTGAAGCAAATGATGTTTGGCAGGTACTTTACAAAGATTGCTCATTTTGTTCCGATTCGATAAAAAACATGGCCGCCAGCGCAGAACTTAGATTTAACATTGGACCCTGTGGGAAAAATCACATTTTCATCTTTTGCTCTGAAAAGGCTGAAACAAATTGAACCAAACTTTACAGGAATGATGTATAAAAAAAAAATACTAATGGTCCTTAACAAAGACTTGATGACGGCTGTAAAGGCCGAAACTAGTCGACCAAATAAAAGTCGTTATTGCATCCAACGGAGTGTTGTTGTCACTTTAGTATTAAGACTATATTTTAAATAGTTTTTCAAATTACACCAGATTTGAATTTTATCAAGCTGATCATCAACGAAAGAAGTATTGCTCTTTTCCTATATGAAAGCAAATCAACATTCTGTCAGAAATTCTTTGATTGTCTGCAAATTAAGATGACTTACACATTTCAATATTATCACTAAAATCGAACCCTTCATACCAAATGATATATATACCTCATTCCATGAAATGACTATGCATTCATTCATTAATCATACAGCAAGTCATTTCCACATTTCGTTTCAACCAGTAGAAATGAAAGCACCCCATATGAAGTGTAGTTCCAAATTCTCAACCAGTTAAAAACCCAGTTTCAGAAACTCTGATTTCAAGTCATAACTATACAATATTTATTCCAATGCCAACCGTATCTTTGGCAATGAGAGCATTTGCACGTAACCACGTGTTTCAAACGTCATGGATGAAAGTCTCGAATTTTAGACACGACAATGAACGATAACAACACGATTTCAATTCACTTTACGCATTCCACGTGACGCATTCTGACTTTCAAGATGTTCCCTGGTTGACATTTGTGATTTCAGACATTTTGTTCATCTTCAGGATGGTCGTAAATAGCGTAAATTGCATTATTTAGTTACTTCTTAGCCTGGGATCCTGGCCCAAGCTGGCTACCGCGCAGCGACAGCAAACAGGCCAGGATCCCAGGCTAGTTACTTCTGGACATTACTGTGATGTTTTGAGTAATTTCCGGTACTAACAAAAGGTGACACGGATCGGAACGAAAGATTCACCGAAGACGGAAATTAAAAAAATCCAGATTTTGTAAACATCGTTGCCGCGATTGGGAATTTTCTTGTTTGGGGAATGGGGCTGCCAAGAGGGGAATGGGACCACCGGGCAGCCCTAAATTATATAGTAGCGTCATCCCTGAATGGATACTTGCATATTACTAGTATCAGATGATACAATGTATACAGAGACTGTGTTGGTGTGCAATGGGCAATGGCAATCCCTTGTATACAGATTGTGTTTGTGAAATGGATACTTGCATATTACTAGTATCAGATAATACAATGTATACAGAGACTGTGCTGGTGTGCAATGGATATTGGCAATCCCAGCAGAAAAATGTTTATGTGTGAGAATATTTAATAAAATACCGTATATCGGGTAATTTTCGTGGGGTTTTAATTTTCGCGGATGGCCTTTAATCGCGAAAATAAATTCCGCAAATATTTATGTATTCTTAGGATATATATATAGGATCATTGATAATCCACGAAAATTTAAACCGCATAAATTTTTAGCATGCATTTTCCACTCAAATCCGTGAAATTTTTGACCCGCGAAAATAACCCGCTATATGGTACCAAATTTCTGTGAATTTAGTTTCTGCAGATGGTCATTTAAACAACTTATGTCTCTTCAGTGTAGATCAAATCAAAACATTTGGAATATATACAAGTCAGTACCAATCTAGTTAAAATTAAATCTACCAACTGTTCCCTATAGTCACTGATACAGGTCTGCATGGTAAATCTAACAACATCCCATTTTACTTTCAGTTCAATAACCTTTGACATCAACCAATCAGAATCCAGTCTTCATGAATTTGAAGACATTAAGCTTTATGATAAAAGCTGAGGATTTCGAATGAATTATCAAAATGGAAAGTAAAATGGGGTGTTATTGTTAGATCTTTTCCTGGCTCTAGGGAACAATTGGTAGATCCAATATTAATTAGACTGAGTCAGTACCTTCTGAAAAATACCATGTAAATACCTACTTCATAATACTGTAATCCTGAAAAACTCATAGGTAGTAAAATAACTAATAACAATACACCAAGACCGAAAATTCCAACTCCAACTTTTATCACACATCCACCATCATCTGCCATGGTTCTTTATTTGGCTCTAAAAATAAACATAAAATATCATTTATTATCAGTGCAGAAAATATACTTCAAATTTTTAATACAGAAACCAGCTCAGATTTTGACACTTTAAAGTTAAAGGAATAACTTGAAAGTTTGGTGCCCAACCATACTTGAAGACATACTAGTAAGCCATATTAGTAGTTCAGTTATTGTACCAAATGATGTTCTAGTGAACAGACCAGATGAAGGATGAACGTGTATGCACTCTTGACTACAAAGAGACTTTTGGTACATTTGTTTTTGCCTCATGCAATTAAATGTTTAATAACCCTTTTTTCATAAACCGTGATGCAATATCGCATGAGAAATACATGTACCTGTAGCCAAAAATTAGTTGCTTTTTTCATCTCTGGACCCATGCTAACCTGGTATCTCACAAAAATTACAGTTGTATGTCTGTTTATAACTAAATGGATAAAAAACTAATAAGAAGGTTTCTCTGCCAAAAGTAAGCATAATACCAAAAAACAAGAGAATCTGTGTCAATGGACACTATGCCCCGCTACTGATCATAAATAATTAATGACCATTAGTGACATTTATTTTATCATCTATACATCTAGAGGCTAACATGAAATTTTACCTAGCAATCATCAAATATGTATGGTTGCTAGGTAAAATTTCCAAAACTAAATGGTCTTAGAGAGTTTCATGAAATTTTCCAAAGTTGGAATCAAGAATACTTGCAATCCATATTTGGAAAATGACTACCGGGTACTTTAAATGAAGAATTGATATACCATTGCTGCTAGGTAGAATTTCAAAAATTAAGTGTTCTTTGACAATTTCAGGAAATTGACCAAAATTGGAATAAAAGATTTTTGCAATTCAGTTATTGAAAATTTGTTTTGACAAAAAGAAATTCAAAAATGTATGGTTGCTAGGTAAAATTTCCAAAATTAAATGGTCTTGGAGAGTTTCAGGAAATTTACCAAAATCATAATGAAAGATTTTTTCAATTCAGTTATTGATAATTGGTGTTTTGACAAAAAGAAATTAAACGATGTATGGTTGCTATGTAAAATTTCCAAAATTAAAGGTCTTAGAAAGTTTCAGGAAATTTACAAAAATTGGAATAAAAAATTTTTGCAATTCAGTTATTGAAAATTGGTGTTTTGACAAAAAGAATTCAAAAATGTATGGTTGCTAGGTAAAATTCCCAAAATTAAATGGTCTTGGAGAGTTTCAGATAATTTACCAAAATTGGAATCAAAGATTTTTGGAATTCAGTTATTGATAATTGGTGTTTTGACAAAAAGAAATTAGATAATATATGGTTGCTAGGTAAAATTTCCAAAATTAAAGAGAGTTTCAGGAAATTTACCAAAGTTGGAATCAAAGATTCCATTTACAAAAATGGCTGTTTAAACATAAAGGACAAAAAAGATGCTAAGGAGAATTTCAAAAATTTAATCGATGAGCAGTATCAAAAATCCAATCATAAACTTCAAAGCCAATGAACCATGACCTTGAATTCACAGCATCTGTTTGTCACTAAAACAATGCTGTTCACGTTATGATGTATAATTATACAAAGTTTCATCCAGATATCACACCTCCTTCAAGAAAAACTACCTTCAACCTAAACCTTAATCTGTAGTATATCAATATATTCACTCCTGATATTCAAAGTCAATGACCCACCACCCTTAGGTCACAGCATCAGTTTCATTCCAAACTGTTGCGGTTCATGTCATGGTCTATCTGTATACAAAGTTTCATCAAGATATCATACCTCCTTCAAGGTAAACTACCTTCAACCTATACCTTAACCTGTAGTATATCAAATATTCTCTCCTGATATTCAAAGTCAATGACCCAAGACCCTTAGGTCACAGCACCCATTTCATTCCAAAATGTTGCAGTTCATGTCATGGTCTATCTGTATACAAAGTTTCATCAAGATATCATACCTCCTTCAAGGTAAGCTACATTCAACCTAAACCTTAACCTGTAGCATGTGTAGTATATCAAATATTCACTCCTGATATTCAAAGTCAATGACCCATGACCCTGAGGTCACAGCATCCATTTCATTCCAAAATGTTACAGTTCATGTCATGGTCTATCTGTATGCAAAGTTTCATCAAGATATCATACCTCCTTCATGGTAAACTACATTCAACCTAAACCTTAACCTGCAGTATATCAAATATTAACTCCTGCTATTCAAAGTCAATGACCCATGACCCTGAGGTCACAGCATCCATTTCATTTCAAAATGTTGCAGTTCATGTCATGGTCTACATGTATCTGCATACAAAGTTTCATCAAGATATTATACCTCCTTCAAGGTAAACTACCTTCAACCTAAACTTTAACCTGAGCATTATGGACGGACAGACGGCTAACATACCCAAAAACTATATACCCCTCCTACTTCGTAGGCGGGGCATAAAAAAGGTTAAGATCATATAAGCTTCTAGGGAGATTTTTCTCAAAATCTGACTTTACTCAAACTCTATATTTAATGCCTTTTTGCTATATAAACACATGTGTTTGAAAAATTATTGAAAGATATTATAGGTTCTTCTTTTCATACTAAAGATAAAGTTAAAGAGATGTCACAAGTAAAGACATTTCAAATACTCAAAAAGTGAAGAAAAAGTCATGATCAACACAAAACATGCTAATTACATGAGATAGGGCACAAAATAAGAACCAGATTAAAGTGGTTTCCTGCATTCTCGGTATGTGTAACCTTATAAGTAGCTTGTAACCTTGATAACATGGATGAAGACGAGGATGCGGACGAGGACGCCGGGTATACTCCAATAGTCCCCCTCAACTTCGTTGAGGTGAACAAAAAATGTCAATTCCTCCCTCTCTTCAAGAACTTATAATGAGAAGGATATGCAACTTGTACACAATTCATTTTGTATTTTAAAATCTGTGGCGGGACGTTCTATATGCATTAACCAGTCAGGGGAATTACTTAACATGCTTAAATACTTAATTACTTATACAAGTAGTTTTTCCCTCTTTTCGGCTTTTAATAACAAAGTTAGGTTTTTCTCAAATATTTTTATAATCTTACATCATAAAAAATTCCAACTGACACTCTTTGAAAGAAACAGCCAAGACCATTGAAAAAACACAAAATATTTTTACTAAAAATGCATCATCTTTTTTATTTTATTGATTTTATTGCAAAATTCAGCTAAATAAATGTGAAGTTCCAATGTTAATAATCTATTAAATAGAATTTTCCAGACACCATGGCTAATTTTCCTGATAACTTCAATGTATAAACTATCAGATACATATGTTCGCAGTGAAAATCTCAATGTTCTCTATTGCTGAAATCCCAAGGGTCATATGGATAATTAGTACTTAATCAGGTGATTTTTTGGCTAATGGTTACTTAAAAAAGTGATTTTCATACAAAATCTTACAAACATCAATAAAACCATTAATGTTATTCAATGAAGACAAATTTGGATTTATGGTTTCATCTATGAATATTCTTTAATTTTGCACAGAAAACTTGCAGATATTTCAAGGCATAGCCTCAATCAATTTTCTTGGTAGCAAATTTCAGTTACGTATATAGGCTTATTTTGCCGTGACGTCCCAACCTCGAAATTTTTACCTGTGGAGCCTTTTGGCTGGCAAGAAATTGTATTCATTAATTAGGGTCATAAAAATGTCTTTTTCAATTAACTTGTATGGTTTTGTTTTTAAAGGTAATTTGATAATTTCCTTTGATCTGAATTGAAGACATTTTACAGTTTAACAGGATATAAAAATTTCGATAGTTGATTATTTTTATTTGATCTAATTGATGTATTTGTAAAGTATTCAAATTTTTGACAATTTCCAAATATTTGAAATACACATTTCAAATTATTCAGAGGAAATTTAGAAAAAGTAAATTGGTAGAAAAAATATGAAAATCTCGAAGTTTATTACCGGTATGCATTTTACAGATCCAAAATTGGACTAGTACAATGTATATAAAAAGTTATTTAAAAAATAAAATTCTGTCTCATTGCTATACAATGATATTTATTGCTGAAATACAATTTTGCCAACCAAAAAATTGATTTTGTGACGTCACTAATTGAATCCGTGAACAAGCCTATAGATTGATTGATTGATTAGTTAGAGTTTAACGTCCAATGAGCAATATTTCAGCTATATCAGGACGAGAACAAGTTAATCAATTCAAAAAATTGAAAGTATCAGAAGAAAGAAATAAAGGTGGAAGGGACAACCTGGGCAACGACTTTTGACTGCCACTGGAAAATTGGAGAAATGGGTAGGGGCAGGAAATTTAGCCTTCCATACGACACCCAGTGCGTCTGCTCTCTTTAGAGAAATATAGAAGGGGTCTTTATACTGCATGGAGCGTGGCGTTTCTCCACACAGTTTGGCTACAATGGTTCGCGGTCAGGCTTTCCGTATTATGACCTGACTACCCCGCATAGACAGGGCATTCCCCTATCCACCACCTGGGGACGCGCCCGGCAGCTCTGTAGCCGAAGCCCCTGAAAACCGATTCAGGTGCCGGGAACAAGCCTATAGATGATTTTAACTAAAAATGAAGAAAGAAAACTCTTATTTTACTAAAGAGTTATACTTAAACAAGTGATTTTGTGCTTATTCAAGTAATGCCCCTGACTGTTCACTTTGCAGCTAACTGCTAAAAAAGTTGCAAACGGATTTTAATAAAATGATGTTTTTCTGAAAGCTGAGACTTTTTTCACATTGTTAGAGTAAATTTCATTTAATTATAGCAAGTACTTTCTTCATCTACTGCACTGCCAGATCAACTTTTTTTGACCATCATCATTATATTAATGTTGTTTTAATGCTTTAAAGATAGTGTCCCAAAATTGACAAAATCTCACATCCTACGATATTTTTCCCATTTATTATATATAGTCTCTAACATTGTTTCCAGTTTATTACGTATATTTCTCACATCGAGAAAGTTAAATTTTCACATTTTAAAGTTTGAGGTTTATCCGATAACTTTAAAATGTGAAAATTTAACTATCGAGATGTGAGAAATTGCCGTAAACTGGAAAACAATGTTAGAGATTGTTTCTCTAATTTCTACTCTATTTGAAGTAAAGCGATCTTTGTAGTCTCCAGTCTCAAGTATGGTGCCATTTTGTTGCTATCATTGTTGCTATGTGTATCATTGCACCATTCATTGAAAGAGGTGTTGAACATAATAGTTTTGATAAAAATTTCATACTATCAATAAATTGAGTCATCTTAGTCATAAAAATGCAAAACCATTTCACAAGACAATGATGCATGTGTAAATTTCATCAAAATCCGGTTGCACTATTTCTAGAAACTGAATGACTGACAAGAGACATTTACATGATTGACCAATCGCCAATTCAGATCAAATAATACCCATGTTGATTATCATTTCTATAACCCATTAGTCAGGAGATGTTTATATTTGCTAGAAATTAGAGAAGAGATGCTTATCCTACTCATTATAAGTCCTTGCTACTGGGAATGACTTTTTACCCAAATATACCCAATTACACCAAAATATACCCAAACACACCCAAATGCACTATAATATAGGCAATAAATTGTTAAAATTATTGTAAACTGTGTAATTTAATGATATTTTATAACATTTTATTTATTACATATTAATTTTTGGCATTATTAATGAGAAAAAAGCTGCCCCTTATGTCCATGAGATCAATTGCAACCTATTAGTATTACACCAACTAATGTATACACTTCAACAATCTGTTATTACAATTTGCTAAGGTACATTTTGATTTTAAACAATTTTTTTTTCATTAAATTGTGATTTATTTAACATTAAATTGAATAAATCTTTAATGATTGTGTCAAATTATTTTGATGCCAAGCCTTCAGGTGTTGAATATGATTGATTGATTGAATATTGTTTAACGTCTACTCAGCAATATTTCAGCTATATCAAGACGAGAACAAGTTTGTTAATAAATAATCACTTAAGGGTATGGAAAGGGCCATGGGACGGGAAATTCTGACTGCCACTGGAAAAGTAGGGTGAAATTGTCAAGGGCAGGGAATTTAGCCTTGTAGCCGATCACCTACGGACCACCCAAAAAAGAGCTTGCTACAAGGGTTCTTTAAGGTGCAGGAAGCGTGGCATTTCTTCCAACACGTGGACCTGAGTTTACATCCCATCTGAAAGATGGGTTGTGTATTTATTAATCCCGCACAACCATGGAATGGGTCCTATTTCTATATCCCGGGACCCTTGGGGTCAGCCTCCGTTTAGGAGGGGTCACACCCCGCAAGCCAGAGATACTAGGTCCTTTTTCCATATCCTGGGGTTCCCTTGGGGTCCTCTGTTAGGAAGACTCATACTCCAAGCTCAGAGGATGCTGCAGGCCTATTCATAAGCCGGGACCGAGCACGGCGGGTGTTGAATATGAAATGGGAGTTTGTGTGTATTATTCTTCAACTTTGTATAAAAATCACAATTTGATAGAAAAAAAATTGGTAAAAATATAACAAACAAATGATATTTTTTATTTTCAGCATGAAAATTATGTTTAAAAGCGTTAATTGGTGTAGTTGGGTATATTTTTCGTGGCCGTAAGGGGCATGTAATATCGTTGAGGTTTCCAATGCAAATACTTTAAAAATACATAATTAAAGTTAATGAGAGCTGTTTTAAAAGTATAATTTTAATTAATTTTATATGTTTTTTTGTCCCAATTTCAGTTTATTCAGGTAGAATTTGCTGTATTTGGGTATATTTGTGTGTATTTGGGTGAATGCTACTTCTTCCACTGGCACCAACTTTTTTTTAAAGAAACAAGTGCCTGTGATTCATTCCCTCTCGGCCTCTGAAGAGGTTGTCCTATATTGTTAGAAATAAAGGACCAACCAAAACACATAACTTAATGGCAAAAATATGCACTGACATTTTTATGAAACAAGTCAAGTGCAGGCCTGTGCTCTCGTTTGTTTACAAAGACCTTGTTCAAATGTTTGAAATTATATACATCTCGGAATGCATCATTGCTTTAATTCTTTGTTTAACTGCATTCTTGACACTTACGACAGGTAATATCGCACTGCAGTATTCCGTTCAGCGGAAGTGTTTGGGGTTACTTTTTCTTTTCAGGAAGGTAATGACTTTCAGTACGAATTTCTTGTAAGAATATCGATTTTTCTAATAAATATATACTTGGAGTTAACAGGAAAACCACAAATTTTGCAGTTTTATCTGCACTTGGTTGCTTCCTTATGCATTTTGATATTGTAAAAGCTATGCTCAACAATTGGCAAAGATTAGAACGGGTGCGTCTTTTTACCACAGAACCGTGACCACAGAATACCATAGAACACCATAGAATACCACAGAACACCATAAAAATACCACAGAACACTAAAATTCCTATTTGATTTGATTGAATTTGTTAGAAATTTTTATTTTTTAATAGAATTTTAAATTTTTATGTAGTATAAATGAAATTTAGGGTGTTTTTCGGTGTTAGGTTCTAGTTATGATGGTCACTTAGTCTAAAGATCGTAAGACTGAATAGAGTTAATTCCCTTTGTATACTGTACCTGATGTAAATTCCGCATACATGTGCATGTGTTTATCAACCGGCAACGGTTTGTGTATTGTAACTCTCTCTCTCTCTCGTTCTGGATAAAAGTATCACAACACGCATCGACACGCATCAACACCTCGTTATTGTTTTCATTTATTTAGAATAATCCAAACATCGTATATTTATTTCTACCATGTGAGCTAGTCCCTAAGATGGCGGAGAACCTTAATAATCAATTTCAATTATGATTTTTATCGTATTGTAACATTTTTCTTTGTTTTATAATTTTCGATGAACTGAGTGACCCTTCCACGTGTTTTCATCCAAGGATTATGAATGAGAGCAAATTTACAAACTAAGAATCGACCCTCTTGTAACACCGCAAAGAACCCCAGTATTATTATCGGACAGTAAAGGCCATTATTTAAAAGAACAAATTGCTTTTCTGCCCAGAACAAATTGTCTTATGTTTATGACAGTGCGACCCATTGTTTTTCCGCAATAATTAATTAATGGAGGAAAAGATTGCATTTCTCTCCAAAATAGATGACTCTGATTTCGATTCTGATCTTGAAGATTTTTACATCGCTCCAACTTTTCGACCCGATGAAGACTTAATGTGGCATAGTACACCCAAACCACCTGCACTGTCTCATAATGAAATTTTGAAACAAATTGACGATCAAATTGCAAAAGTTCAGCAAAACATTAAATTTACCGAACAGCAAATACCCTCCATACCATCACCATCTTATTCAAACTTAACACCAGGAGCATCGAAAATAAAACCAAAACAATTTTTAATGGATAAGTTGGGAACTTGCCGAAAATTTGGAGGTTATCCCAAAGAAAATGCCTCCAAATTTCTTTCAGAATTCGAGTCATTCGCAACCCTTCATGAATTGGACGATGGCGATGAAGGCAGGAAACTGGCAGCATTCCATCTGCATTTACAGGGTCCTGCCCTAACATGGTATAGTGGGCTAAGACCTGGTTTGACCTGGGAAAATGTAAGGGAACTGTTTGAGGAAAAATATGTTCAGATTGGTTGGCAACACCCTTCTGTTGTGATAGAAAATGAATTATTTCAAAATTTACATTTATATCCTCACCAAGAAATTGAGGATTATTACTGCCAACTCGTTGAAAAGGGACAAATTTTGGCCAAAAATGATCATGAAATAATGTATTAATTTATTAATGGTCTTCCTAAAAAACTTGCATTCTATGTTAGAACTAGCAACCCCAGAGACACAACAGAGGCCCTCTCGATCGCCAAAGCCGGAGAGGCATATAAATACAGAATACACGACACAGTGTCCACAGCAAAGCCATCTCATAATAAAAATGTCTCTGACTTAAAATAAATCACAAGTTGACGATCTTACATCACTCGTTACGCAACTTGTTACTGACAAATCACCAGCTCAGCATTCAAATTCGCAAACCATACAAGGTAATTTTAACAACCAAGGTGGTCCTCGACAACCAGGGACATGTCATAAATGTCAATTTCCTGGGCATATCCAGCGCCAGTGTCAGTGGAATGGGCAGAGTAATACAACAGACGGTACTTGCCAATTATGTGGGCAAACGGGCCATACCGCTTTGATATGTCTTACACTTCCCAGTAACGCCAATATTTCTTCTGGTAGTAATACATGTCAGATTTGCAACAGACGTGGTCATGTCGCCGCACAATGTCGCCAATTGTATCAATATGATCAGGGAAACAGTATGGGTCCGAGGCACCATCCCTTTGGAAGGCGTCAACAAGTGCCAAGACAAACGCCACAAGGTCGCCGCTATTAAATGTTAATCATTATGATTTAGATTTTGATACTTCTTATACTGATAGTGATTCCGAATTAAATGAAAAAGACAATGACTCATTTTTACAGAATCATGTTACCTTCCTGTTAAATTTAAATCGCTTAATGTAGCAGCTCTTATTGACTCGGGTAGCTCTATTAATATAATGTCTGACAGTCTGTACAATTCTTTACCACAGTCTTGCAAACTACGTTCCCTTGATACAAGTACACGAGATACAGTTAGGCTTGCTAATAACCAATCTGTTGACATTATTGGCACGACAGTTGTTATAAAGGGCTACGCCGAGCGCAGCATGATACGACCGCAGCATGTCGTCCACTGAAATTTGAAAAAGTGTAATTTAAAGTGAGTATGGACATAGGAAAGAGCTTGACACAATAATTAGATGGACGCAATAAGGAGATTGACCAAGTAATTAGCTGGACACAAACTAGGGAAAATAAAAATTAGCCCTTATGACTCCTTATGATTCCTCTTTGACCCTCTATAGCTCAGAAACAGTAAGTGCTACGCCCAATCCATTGACATGATGCTGAAAGCTTATATCAAGAGAAATCAAAAGAAAAAAATCCCATCGAAATGCGGTGAAAAATAAAAATTTAAGGTAAACTGTAAATTTACTATTTTGGCCCTTTCGGCCCCTCATAGCTCGGGAACGGCAAGAGCTACGTCAAATCCGTTGAAATACTACTGAAAGCTTACATCAAGTAGAATCCAAAGAAAAAAATCCCATCGAAATCCGACGAAAAATAAATTTTTTA
>MJUU01040252.1:9561-24129 GCA_002080025.1 Modiolus philippinarum
ACCATACTTAAAATGTTTGTGTAGTTTAGGATGAACATTTTCATGAATTGGATTTCAAAAATATTTGGTTCCAATTTTCATAAATTTCCTGAAAGTCTCAAAGACCACTTATTTTTTGGAATTCTACCTAGCAACCATACTTAAATTGTTTATTTAGTTTAGGAAAAACATATTCATCAACTGGATTTCAAAAATATTTATATTCCAATTTTGGTTAATTTCCTGAAAGTCTCAAAGACCACTTATTTTTTTGGAATTCTACTTAGCAACCATATATCCTAGAATTCTTTTAGTAACAATAATGACTATCAATAGGTAGAATTCAAAGATAATGAAAAAATTATGCCAAGGGTGTATAACAACTGTTTTCTGTGTCAAACAGGGAGTGCGGGGATAGCTGTCGTTTCCGACAACATCTAGTTCTTTAAATTTTGTTCATATTTTCAGTATCAAAATACACCAAGGGACAAAGCTATGTGCAGAATACAATGCAAACGAAATAGATGATGAATCTCCTTCATTGATTTATTTCTGTGGGTAATTTAGTCTGAAATCCCAACCTTATTTTCGTTGATTTAAGACTGTAATTATCGTAACTTTTCTAAACTGTTTTGCGAATTGACATTAAAAAAACTTTCAAGCTGAAACCTGCACCTGTTACGTTTTGATCAACATCGAGAAAACACACAACCCTAAAAAAATCAGCAAATCATTCAAAAGAAGGGGGTGATATTAAAATCCTTATACCATTGGATATATGATTCAGTTCTATATCAGCAAAAACTCTTTACTGTCGATATATAGATATCAGAATTATAGATAACGTTAATAAACGATGCATGTTCATACCCGCTGCGAAGTTTTTAAGTATCCCGCTGGTATATAACGATATATATGGTTTGTGTTACTATTTTTCCCCTTGATAAGTGAAGAAAATAATCAAAATTGAGTTATCTCCCTCTCATGCAACAAATTCTTGGAGATGAGTGTTCGTCTATATATCATATTAAATAGGATTGGCTCTGAGAGTGTTCGTCTATATAGCATGTTAAATAGGATTGGTTCTGAGCTTGTTCGTCTCTATATCATGTTAAATAGGATTGGTTCTGAGAGTGTTCGTCTATATATCATATTTAATAGGATTGGTTCTGAGAGTGATCTATATAGCATGTTAAATAGGATTGGTCCTGAGCGTGTTCGTTAATATATCATGTTAAATAGAATTGTTTCTGAGAGTGCTCGTCTATATATCATGTTAAATGGGATTGGTTCTAAGAGTGTTCGTCTATATATCATATTAAATAGGATTGGCTCTGAGAGTAATCGTCTATATAGCATGTTAAATAGGATTGGTTCTGAGCTTGTTCGTCTCTATATCATGTTAAATAGGATTGGTTCTGAGAGTGTTCGTCTATATATCATATTCAATAAGATTGGTTCTGAGCGTGCTCGTCTATATATCATGATAAAAAGGATTGGTTAGCATTCTTTAATAGATATCATGTTGAAATAGATTGGCTTTAAGCGTGCTAGTCTAAATATTTCTATTATCTAGATTGGTTCTGAGCGTGCTCGTCCAGATATCACTATAATATGGATTGGTTCTGAGCGTGCTCGCCTATATATCATGTTAAATAATATTGGTTCTGAGCGCGTTCGTCTATATGTCATGTTAAATAGATTTGGTTCTGCGAGTGTTCGTCTATATATCATGTTAAATAAGATTAGTTTACAGAGTGTTCGTCTATATATCATGTTAAATAGGACTAGTTCTGAGCATGCTTGTCTATATATCATATTAGATAGTATTGGTTCTCAGAGTGTTCGTCTTTATATCATGTTAAATGGGATTGGTTCTGAGCATGCTTGTCTATATATCATGTTGAATAATATGGGTTCTGAGAGTGTTCGTCTATACATCATGTTGAATAGATTCGGTTCTGCGAGTGTTCGTCTATATATCATGTTAAATAGAATTAGTTCTGAGCATGCTTGTCTATATATGATGTTAAATAATTTTGGTTCTGAGCGTGCTCGTCTATATATCATGTTAAATAGGATTGGATCTGAGCGTGCTCGTCTATATTTCATGTTAAATAGGATTGGTTCTGAGCATGCTCGTCTATATATCATGTTAAATAGGATTTGTTCCGAGAGTGTTCGTCTATATATCATGTTAAATAGGATTGGTTCTGAGCGTGTTCGTTTATGTATCATGTTAAATAGGATTGTTTCTGAGAGTGCTCGTATATATATAATGTTAAATAGGATTGGTTCTGAGCACGCTCGTCTATATCTCATGTTAAATAGGATTGTTGCTGAGAGTGCTCGTCTATATATCATGTTAAATAGGATTAGTTCTGAACGTGCTCGTTTATATCTCATGTTAAATATGATTGGTTTTGAGCGTGCTTGTCTATATGCCATGTTAATTACGATTGGTTCTCAGCGTGCTCGTCTATATATAATGCTAAGTAAAATTGGTTCTGAGCTTGCTCGTCTATATATCATGTTAAATAGGATTGATTCTGGGACTGTACGGCTATATATCATGTTAAATCGGATTGGTTCTGAGCGTGCTTGTCTATATCATGTTAAATACGATTGGTTTTGAGCGTGCTCGTCTATATATCATGTTAAATAGGATTGGTTCTGAGAGTGTCCGTCATATATCATGTTAAATAGGATTGTTTCTGAGAGTGCTTGTCTATATTTCATGTTAAATGGTGGGATTGGTTCTGAGCATGCTAGTCTATATATCATTGGTTCTGAGAGTGTTCGTCTATACATCATGTAAATAGGATTTGTTCAGAGAGTGTTCGTCTATATATCATGTTAAATAGAATTGGTTCTGAGAGTGTTTGGCTATATAGCATGTTAAATAGGATTTGTTCTGAGCGTGTTCGTCTATATATCGTGTTAAGTAGGATTGGTTCTGAGCGTGCTTGTCTATATTTCATTTTTAATAGAATTGGTTCTGAGCGTGCTCGTCTATACATCATTGGTTCTGCGAATGTTCGTATATATATTATGTTAAATAGGATTGGTTCTCAGAGTGTTCATCTATTTATCATGTTAAATATGATTGGTTCTGAGAGTGCTTGTCTATATGGCATGTTAATTACGATTGGTTCTGAGCGTGCTTGTCTAGAAATCACTATAATATGGATTGGTTCTGAGCATGCTTGTCTATATATTATGTTAAATAGGATTGGTTTTGAGAGTGTTCGTCTATATATCATGTTAAATAGGATTGATTCTGAGGGTGCTTGTCTATATATAATTATAAATACGATAGGTTCTGAGCGTGGTCGTCTATATATCATGTTAAATAAGATTGGTTCTGAGAGTGTTCGTCTATATTTCATGTTAAATATGATTGGTTCTGAACGTGCTTGTCTATATATCATGTTAAGTGAAATTGGTTCTGAGCTTGCTCGTCTATATATCATGTTAAAGAGGATTGGTTCTGAGAGTGTTCGTCTATTATCATGTTAAATAGGATTGTTTCTGAGAGTGCTCGTCTATATATCATTTTAAATAGGATTGGTTCTGAGAGTGTTCATCTACATATCATATTAACTAGGATTGGTCCTGAGCGTGCTTGTCTGTATTTCATGTTAAATGGGATTGGTTCTGAGCGTGCTAGTCTATATATCATTGGTTCTGAGAGTGTTCGTCTATACATCATGTAAATAGGATTGGTATAGAGAGTGTTCGTCTATATATCATGTTAAACAGAGTTGGTTATGAAAGTGGTGGGCTATATAGCATGTTAAATAGGATTGGTTCTGAGCGTGTCCGTCTATATATCGTGTTAAATAGGATTGGTTCTGAGCGTGCCTGTCTATATTTCATTTTCAATAGGATTGGTTCTGAGCGTGCTCGTTTATATATCATTGGTTCTGCGAGTGTTCGTCTGTATATCATGTTAAATAGGATTGGTTCTCAGAGTGTTCGTCTCTTTATCATGTTGAATATGATTGGTTCTCAGAGTGTTCGGCTTTATATCATGTTAAATAGGATTGGTTCTGAGCGTGCTTGTATATATGCCATGTTAATTACGATTGGTTCTGAGCGTGCTCGTCTATATATCGTGCTAAGTAAAATTGATTCTGAGCTTACTCGTCTATATATCATGTTAAATAGGATTGATTCTGAGAGTGTTCGGCTATATATTATGTTAAATCAGATTGGTTCTGAGCGTGCTTGTCTATATATCTTGTTAAATACGATTATTTCTGAGCGTGCTCCTCTATAGATCATGTTAAATAGGATTGGTTCTGAGAGTGTTCGTCTATATATCATGTCAAATAGGATTGCTTCTGAGAGTGCTCGTCTATATATCATGTTAAATAAGATTGGTTCTGAGAGTGTTCGTCTATATGTCTTGTTAAATAGGATTGGTTCTGACCATGCTTGTCTATATATCATGTTAATTAGTATTGGTTCTGAGCGTGCTCGTCTAGATATCACTATAATATGGATTGGTTCTGAGTGTGCTTGTCTATATATCATATTAAATTGAAATCGTTCTAAGAGTGTTCGTCTATATATGATGTTAAATAGAATTGGTTCCAGAGTGTTCGTCTATATATCATGTTAAATAGGATTGGTTCTGAGCATGCTTGTCTATATATCATGTTGAAAACGATTGGTTCTGCATGAGCGTGCTCGTCTATATATCATGTTAAATAGGATTGGTTCTGAACTTGCTTGTCTATCTATCATGTTAAATAGAATTGGTTCTTAGCGTGCTCGTCTATATATCATGTTAGATAGGATTGGTTCTGAGAGTGTTCGTTTATATATCATGTTAAATAGGATTGGTTCTGAGAGTGTTCGTCTATATATCATGATAAATACGATAGGTTGTGAACGTGCTTGTCTATATATCATGTAAAGTGAAATTGGTTCTGAGCTTGCTCGTCTATATATGATGTTAAAAAGGATTGGTTCTGAGAGTGTTTTGCTATATATCATGTTAAATAGGATTTGTTCTGAGCGTGTTTGTTTATATATCATGTTAAATAGGATTGGTTCTGAGAGTGTTCGTCTATATATCATGTTAAATAGGATTGTTTCTGAGAGTGCTCGTCTATATATCATTTTAAATAGGGTTGGTTCTGAGAGTGTTCATCTATATATCATATTAACTAGGATTGGTCCTGAGCGTGCTTGTCTTTATTTCATGTTAAATGGGATTGGTTCTGAGCGTGCTCGTCTATATATCATTGGTTCTGAGAGTGTTCGTCTATATATCATGAAAATAGGATTGGTTCAGAGAGTGTTCGTCTATATATCAAGTTAAATAGGATTGGTACTGAGAGTGTTCGGCTATATGAAAATAGGATTGGTTCAGAGAGTGTTCGTCTATATATCAAGTTAAATAGGATTGGTACTGAGAGTGTTCGGCTATATAGCATGTTAAATAGGATTCGTTCTGAGAGTGTTCGTCTATATATCGTGTTAAATAGGATTGGTTCTGAGCGTGCTTGTCTATATTTGATTTTAAATAGGATTGGTTCTGAGCGTGCTCGTCTATATATCATTGGTTCTGCGAGTGTTCGTCTACATATCATGTTAAATAGGATTGGTTCTCAGAGTGTTTGTCTATATATCATGTTAAATATGATTGGTTCTGAGAGTGTTCGGCTATATATCATGTTAAATAGGATTGGTTCTGAGCGCGCTTGTCTATATGCCATGTTAATTACGATTGGTTCTGAGCGTGCTCGTCTATATATCATGTTAAATAGGATTGATTCTGAGAGTGTTCAGCTATATATCATGTTAAATAGGATTGCTTCTGAGAGTGCTCGTCTATATGTCATGTTAAATAGGATTAGTTCTGACAATGCTTGTCTTTATATCATCTTAAATACGATTGGTTCTGAGCGTGCTTGTAAATATATATTGTTAAATAGGATTGGTTCTGAGAGTGTTCGTCTATATATCATGTTAAATAGGATTGGTTCTGAGGGTGCTTGTCTATATATAATTATGAATACGATAGGTTCTGAGCGTGCTCGAGACTATATATCATGTTAAATAGGATTGGTTCTGAGAGTGTTCATCTATATTTCATGTTAAATATGATTCGTTCTGAACGTGCTTGTCTATATATCATTTTAAGTGAAATAGGTTCTGAGCTTGCTCGTCTATATACCATAAAGGATTTGTTCTGAGAGTGTTTTGCTATATATATCATGTTAAATAGGATTGGTTCTGAGCGTGCTTGTCTATATATCATATTAAATACGATTGGTTTTGAGCGTCCTCGTCTATATATCATGTTAAATAGGATTGGTTCTGAGAGTGTTCGTCTATATATCATGTTAAATAGGATTGTTTCTTAGAATGCTCGTCTATATATCATTTTAAATAGGATTGGTTCTGAGCGTGTTCGTCTATATATCATGTTAAATAGAATTGGTTCTGAGCGTGTTCGTCTATATATCATGTTAAATTGAATTGGTTCTGAGCGTGCTCGTCTATATATCATGTTAAATAGGATTGGTTCTGAGAGTGTTCGTCTACATAGCATGTTGAATAGGATTGGTTCTGAGCGTGTTCGTCTATATATCATGTTAAATAGAATTGGTTCTGAGCGTGTTCGTCTATATATCATGTTAAATTGGATTGGTTCTGAACGTGTTCGTTTATAGATCATGTGAAATATGATTGGTTCTGAACGTGTTTGTCGATATATCATGATAAGTGAAATTGGTTCTGAGCTTGCTCGTCTATATATCATTTTAAATAGGATTGGTTCTGAGAGTGTTCGGCTCTATATCATATTAAATACGATTGGTTCCGAGCGTGCTCGTCTATATATCATGTTAAATATGATTGGTTCTGAGAGTGTTCGACTATATATCATGAAAAATAGGATTGGTTCTGAGCGTGCTTGTCTATATGCCATGTTAATTACGATTGGTTCTGAGCGTGCTCGTCTATATATCATGCTAAGTAAAATTGGTTCTGAGCTTGCTCGTCTATATATCATAATAAATAGGATTGATTCTGAGAGTGTTCGGCTATATATCATGTTAAATAGGATTGGTTCTGAGAGTGTTCGTCTACATAGCATGTTAAATAGGATTGGTTCTGAGTGTGTTCGTCTATATATCATGTTAAATAGAATTGGTTCTGAGCGTGTTCGTCTATATATCATGTTAAATTGGATTGGTTCTGAACGTGTTCGTTTATAGATCATGTGAAATATGATTGGTTCTGAACGTGTTTGTCTATATATCATAAGTGAAATTGGTTCTGAGCTTGCTCGTCTATATATCATTTTACATAGGATTGGTTCTGAGAGTGTCGGCTCTATATAATGTTAAATAGGATTGGTTCTGAGCGTGCTTGTCTATATATCATATTAAATACGATTGGTTCTGAGCGTGCTCGTCTATATATCATGTTAATTATGATTGGTTCTGAGAGTGTTCGGCTATATATCATGTTAAATAGGATTGGTTCTGAGCGTGCTTCTCTATATGCCATGTTAATTACGATTGGTTATGAGCGTGCTCGTCTATATATCATGCTAAGTAAAATTGGTTCTGAGCTTGCTCGTCTATATATCATGTTAAATAGGATTGATTCTGAGAGTGTTCGGCTAGATATCATGTTAAATAGGATTGCTTCTAAGAGTGTTCGTCTATATGTCAAGTTAAATAGGATTGGTTCTGACAATGCTTGTCTTTATATCATGTTAAATACGATTGGTTCTGAGCAGGCTTGTCTAGAAATCACTATAATTTGGATTGGTTCTGAGCATGCTTGTCTATATGTCATGTTAAATAGGATTGGTTCTGAGAGTGTTCGTCTATATATCATGTTAAATAGGATTGGTTCTGAGCGTGCTCGTCCATATATCATGTTAAATAGGATTGGTTCTGAGAGTGTTCGTCTACACAGCATGTTAAATAGGATTGGTTCTGAGCGTGTTCGTCTATATATCATGTTAAATAGAATTGGTTCTGAGCGTGTTCATCTATATATCATGTTAAATTGGATTGGTTCTGAACGTGTTTGTTTAAAGATCATGTGAAATATGACTGGTTCTGAACGTGCTTGTCTATATATCATGATAAGTGAAATTGGTTCTGAGCTTGCTCGTCTATATATCATTTTAAATAGGATTGGTTCTGAGAGTGTTCGGCTATTTATCATGTTAAATAGGATTGGTTCTGAGCGTGCTTGTCTATATATCTTGTTAAATACGATTGGTTCTGAGCGTGCTCGCCTATATATCATGTTACATAGGATTGGTTCTGAGAGTGTTCGTCTATATATCATGTTAAATAAGATTGGTTCTGAGAGTGTTCGTCTATATATCATGTTAAATAGGATTGATTCTGACCATGCTTGTCTATATATCATGTTAAATAGGATTGGTTCTGAGCGTGCTTGTCAAGAAATCACTATAATATGGATTGGTTCTGAGCGTGCTTGTGTATGTATCATGTTAAATGGAATTGGTTCTAAGAGTGTTCGGCTATATATGATGTTAAATAGAATTGGTTCCAGAGTGTTCGTCTATATATCATGTTAAATAGGATTGGTTCTGCGAGTGTTCGTCTATATATCATGTTACATAGGATTGGTTCTGAGAGTGTTCGTCTATATATCATGTTAAATAGGATTGGTGCTGAGGGTGCTTGTCTATATATCATGTTAAATATGATTGGTTCTGAACGTGCTTGTCTATATATCATGTTAAATGTGATTGTTTCTGAGAGTGCTCGTATATATATCATATTAAATAGGATTGGTTCGGAGAGTGTTCGACTATATATCATGTTAACTAGGATTGGTTCTGAGCGTGCCTGTCTATATTTCATGATAAATGGGATTGGTTCTGAGCGTGCACGTCTATATATCATTGGTTCTGAGACTGTTCGTCTATACATCATGTTAAATAGGATTGGTTCTGAGAGTGTTCGTCTATATATCATGTTAAAAAGGATTGGTTTGGAGAGTGTTCGTCTATACAGCATGTTAAATAGGATTGGTTCTGAGCGTGTTCGTCTATATATCGTGTTAAATAGGATTGGTTCTGAGAGTGCTCGTCTATATATCATGTTTAATTGGATTGGTTCTGAGAGTGTACGTCTATATATCATGATAATATGGATTGGTTCTGAACATGCTCGTCTAAATATCATGATAAAAAGGATTGGTTCTTAGGATGCTTTAATATATATCATGTTGAAATAAATTGGCTCTGAGCGTGCTAGTCTAGATATTTCTAATATCTAGATTGGTTCTGAGCGTGCTCGTCTATATATCATGTTAAATAGGATTGGTTCTGCGAGTGTTCGTCTATATGTTAGCGGCAATAGGTGAAATTAGGCATTAAGCTTGAATCCTAGGCGTTCAGACTAATGCCTAGTCATTAGACCTAAAACCTAAAATGAGTTTTGCATTAGGTTTAATGGCTAGGATTTAGGTCTAATGCCTGATTTTTGTTCAGGAAAATTATTCTTATTGCCTGACCAAAAAAATTACAATGTGATCAAGAAATATTGTTGAAGTGAAAACGAAATGATAAACACTAGTCACTAGGTTAATGTAAAAATAAGGATGGCTGTTTTAATTTTCAACAAAATAAAATGGTATAGTTGGCCACGATTAATAAATAAAAAACACAAAAAGTACAAATTAAAAAACACATAAAAATGACAAAAATGGAAAGAGAGGGAGGGAATACTGCCCAACGTTTCGGCCTATATGGCCTTCGACTAGGGGACTACCGGGCTAAATACGAAGAAGATGGATATGAGGAGAGAAGGCAGACCTAATGGCGTGTCACAGAAATTACCTGTAAAAATCGTGCCAAATCTTGAACTTAATAAAAAACGAGATATAAAACATTAGTTATCTGTACTATGCAAATATTAAACTTCAATACATAAATAATTTTATAAAATAGACTGCTTCTTAACATTCGTGCCAAATGGTCGAGCAGTTCCAAGAAAATGGATGTTTTTTGTTCAAGGAACTGTCGTTGTTTTTCACCTGCACTAGTTTGTATAAGGACAGTTACATGCATGTCCAGTATGCTGTGGTAAGCTCGCCGAAAATGTTTACCTACTTGGCAATCCTTACCAATGGTGACGCTCTGTTTATGTTCGACAAAGATATTACCCAATCTCCGGGAAGTCTCACCCACATAGATCATGTTACAGCGTTTACAGCCCACAGCATACAATACATTTTCAGTAGTACACGTGAAACCATTTTTTAGTTTGAAAACGTTGGCCGGCCCTACTACTTCATCGGTTTCCCAAGTAAAAGGACAAGTCGAACAGCGAGATCGCTTACATTGTCTAGTGCCCTTATATTTACAGGGAGTTTGAGGAGTAACACTCTTGAAAAAACTAGTAACAATGTGCTGTTTTAGACTCTTCCCTTTTCTGAAGGCTGCAATTGGAGGCGAATCCTGGAAAACTGCCGACATATGTTCGTTTTCGTGAACTATAGATTTGAAGTTGCGTATCAAAATGTTTTGATAGCTTCGTTGTGAGGGTGGTATGTCAGGACCAACAGAACCTGGTCGTCGGTATTTCTCACCCTCCATAGCCTCGGATCTGGTCACTCGGGAAACTGAATTCATAGCTCGATCTAAAACTTTGCTGGGGTAGCTAGCCTCTCTTAACCAAAAGGATTTCATTCTGATACATTGAGTCCTGAAGTCCTGCTCGTCACTACATATACCTCGAAGTCGCAAGAATTGTGACTTTGGAATGGCATCCTTGCATGACTTTGGTTGACAGGACCCATAATTCAAATAACAGTGGGCGTCTGTCGGTTTATAAAACACTGGGTGGAAATTTGCCCATCCATTATAGTACAATTAATGTCGAGGAAAGAGAGACCATCTTTGGTAATATCAAAAGTGTATTTGATGGCCGGATGGTATGAGGAAACATAGTTAATGAAAGACTTAAGTTCATCTTCACTGTCAGAGGAAATTTCCTTAAAAGTGAATTCAAGTTATCACCCGGAAACCATAAATTTTACAGATTTACCTAAATCAAGGGCAATAACTCTGGAACATAAAATTCGATTATGACCAAAATCGAACTTGACCTGTATTTTATGAATAGAAACATAATACCAAAATATCTAAACTTTCCTTCAAAGCAAACTCAAGTTATCATCCGGAAACCATAAAATATACAGATTTTGCATAAATCAAGGGCAATAACTATGTAGCGCAAAATTCGACCACGGTCAAAATCGTACTTGACCTGTATTTTATGAATAGAAACATAATCCCAAATTATTTAAACTTTCCTTTAAAGCAAACTTAAGTTATCATCCGGAAACCATAAAATTTACAGATTTTGCATAAATCAACGGCAATAACTATGTAACGCAAAATCCGATCGCAGTCAAAATCGTACTTGACCTGTATTTTATAAATAGAAACATAATCCCAAAATATCTAAACTTTTCTTCAAAGCAAACTCAAATTATAATCCGGAAACCATTAAATTTACAGATTTTGCCTAGGGGCAATAAGTCTGGAACGCATAATCCGATCACGGTCAAAATCGAATTTGACCTGTATTTCATGAATAGAAACATAATCCCAGAATATTAAAACTTTCCTTCAAAGCAAACTCAAGTTAGCATCCGGAAACGAAAGTGTGACGGACGGACGGACAAGAGAAATCCAATATACCCCCACCTTTTAAGGCGGGGGTATAAAAATGCAACCAAAACTCTAAATATCTCATTTCAAGAGGCTCGAAAGAGCATCTTCAAATCTTCATCCATGGGAGTAATAACAAAATTAATAACAAAGTTGTCAAGAGCCAAAATCCAAGAGACAAAAACACAAATCATGTGGAAACCACCGGAAAAAATGTCGACCGCAATGGTCCTGACTCGGTACATGTATTTCAAAAGAAATGGTTCGCTAAAACGGTTTTATGTCATGCCAAACCTCCCCTTCTATTGCGGTAGTGTCAGGTAGCAACGCAACGGCAATTGCTATTGAAAGGCTGTGTACAGTTGAAAGAAATTATCATCCCATTACTAAGTAAAAGAAAAAGAATTTTGAATCAGAGTTCGGACATAAACTTCAAATTTTTCCATCTATTAAAGAACTTTTTCATAAATGATCGTATGAGGCGGAATATTTTGAAGCCTTGGTTAATAAGGCGGTCACGGAGATAACTATGTCTAATGAGAAATTCTGTATAATTTGTGCTAGCTCTCGCGTAAAGGATCAGTTGTGAAACATACACTCCGTAAGCAGGAGAAGCTGGAATATTGCTGTCCTTTTAAGGGAAGTTTATTATTTCGAAATTAATATTTATAGAAGAAAACCAAACTATTGAGACGAGGACTATTAAAGACGCCCCATCAGCCATATATGCGTGAATATTAACATGGTCCAATTGCCATTTCTAACATATGCAAATAGGAAAGTTATGATTCCTAGCCGTTGCAGCTGTATATACTTGAGTACGGGGGAAGTCCATGATAAGGAAGAAATTCGAAATGCAAATTTATATATTTTAATTTGTATAAGAAAATCACGATAACAAATCAAACAATAACAAAATAACTTCAAATTTCTACCGCAAAATCACTGTAAAAGGTATTAATTAAAATACAAAAACTCTATGTCAGATCTTTGGATAGTATTGTATTTGACAGTTTTTAGATAAACATTAACATTATTTCCTGATATTTTTTCAAAGACATATTTGCCTTATTTACTTAATATAGCATGAAAATCAATAAAAAGCTGTTTTTTACTAGGGCATTTTCAAAACTTCGAAAAAACATTTTTAGCACTTTATCAGAAAATGAGTGCAAAAATTGCATTTATTCTATACTTGTATCTGATATTGTTTAGAAACCATTAGAGGGTGGGCTGCAAAAGATCATGTGAAAAATATTATGGCTATTAAAAAAAGTACGCACAACGAAATTTGCCGCAGCTTAAATCGCTGTAGCTATATTGTTTTAAATAATAAGAAACAGAGTAAAAACAATAAGTCTCCACAAACTTCGTTTGGGAGCCTTAATAAGACCCTAATAAAACACATATGTACTAGTATCATTTTCTAATTTTTTGCCGCAACTCTGCATATTTACCAAAACAATCAAAGTTCAAATACAAATATTTTCCATAGACCTTAATTTTAATTTCACTCAAATTTTAAAGAAATTCAATGTGAGAGTGATTGGTGAATGATTTACGCAAACCAACAAACCAATGAAAAGACCCTAAATGCATAACGATGTATTACTTTCTTTGCATATAAGGTGCTTGTTTGTTGTTTATTCGGCTGACCAATTACCAAACAGAATTTTGATTTGTTTCTTTATTTACATAAAAATGTTTGGTTAAATATGCAGAACCAATATCCAGTTACCATTTACTGTTATTAAGATAAATTTGTTTACAGGTAAAAAGTTTTTTGTTAACACTTTGTCAAGTTATTACATAATTATTTTTTTGCTTCGCAATCGAGATTAACTCCCACCAATGTGTTTTTGTTAATCGATAGACCCCTGGGCATTATATTGCTGCGGTCAAGGAAGTGGCAAAACTTTCAGTATACCAAAATTAAGATTTACACCCCAAGCTTTCTACCTTTCATTGACTCACCGTCGTGTAAAGACAACATTGTATACATTTGACATCGACGAATTTAACACATAGTGTAAGCTTGAGGTGTTACTCTTGACTTCATTACAATAAAAGTTTTGTCACTTCCTTGACCGCAGCAATAACAATAAATACCGGTGTTCAGTTAACTAGGTTTACTCCCTCTGTTTTCGACTCAAATTTTCTGTTAAAATAACATAGAAGGGTAATGGAAAATTTTTTAAACCCTTTCTTGCAAAATTATGATAATGCATGGCACGAAGCGGCAAAAAATTAGCATTCCATTAGTGTATGCCATGTCATCCTTTAACATTTCCTAAAAAAGATATTTAGAGAGAAGTCGCAGCAAATTTCGTTGTGGCTACTTTTTAGTGAATAAACGCTCATATACCTTTACTCTGAATAAACGGTAGAAAGATTGCGATGATATTTAACTCTTTAAAGCGTGTCTGGACGCCTCTAGGGTCACTTTGTCTTAAATGTTCGATATGGTCCTCCATACTTTACCGAATGTCATCAAACTTGGCTCATCAGAACGCTAGGACTCTGTTCTTGTCATTTTTAGCAGCAATGTAGTATTGCAGTCAGATTTGGAAAAATTGAACACTACCAATACCCAAAAGAATTTTTCAGAGACAAAACTCGGTCATTTTTCAAGGGGGTGGGCATGAAAGGAAGACTGGTTCTCCGTCACTGTGTAAGTAAGCACTGTTCTTTTAGTCTGAAAGTAATGTCACATAAGTGATCTCTGTGAACAAGACTAAGAAGACCGGTATGAATGCGGTTTGGGGTCACCAGAGGTCATTAAACTCGAAAATTGGAAAAATTGACATTTTCTGCAGATTTGGCTCTCCATAAACATTTATGTAGACCGGAAGTGTTATTGAATCGATTACCAGTTGCCATCAATAGAGGGACAAGAC
>MJUU01040253.1:2697-19029 GCA_002080025.1 Modiolus philippinarum
TTTTTTAACAAGGCCACCATGCATTTTTTCCGTTGAATTTTCCATTTGTTCTATATATAGACAGTACATTTTGAAAAGACCATTTTCAAAAAATAATTGACACCACGGAACCTTAAAACAAATTGATTAAATTTACATTAATAGAAAGATAATTCTTTTAAGAATATTGCAGTATGTCTTAATGAGATATGCCATTTCAATTTCCACTTTAATTAAGAAATTATTCAGAGTACCTATGCAATTTCCCATTACTTTCTATGTTATTTTATTTGAGATAACATTTCGATACCCCGGGGAGCAAAGATACCGGCAGTCATGTTGGTTGTCCATAATTCTTGGGTATGAAAATGGTGCAAACGAGAAAGTGCAGACAAACATGCTCTAAATTTGTTTCAAGATAAAATTATTACTAAGGTCACCAACAGACTAGATTTTTATAAAGATACTTATATTGAGTCACCTCCTAAGCTGTCTTTAAATAGAATTAAGTCAAAATTGAAGGATCTCAAAAATTTGTGTTTGTACCAGTTGACAAGGCTTCCAACAACGTTGCTATCCTTTGAAAGAAATATTATATCGATGTCCAACAAAACGAACTGGACAAATCAGACACTTTCAAACGTACCGATTGGGACGAAAAAACTTTAACCCAACAACATTATAAGGATACAGAAATGCTTAAAGTTCCACCTAAAGATAACACCTTGCCTACCATGTACTGGATTCCTAAGCTTCACAAAAATCCCTTCAAACACCGTTTATTTCGGCATTTAGTAAGTGTTCTACTACTAATTTATCCACCCATTTAACTAGTTCACTTACTTGTATAAAGGAGTTGGTTATTAAATACTGTGAAAAACTTATCAAAACTCTGGTGTAAATTACTTTTGGAGTGTTAAAAATTCAATTGAAGTTTTGGATAAACTACAATCTATTCAAAGACCAGTCTCATCCGTCGACAGTTATGATTTTTCCACACTTTACACTACTCTTCCACATCAGTTGAATAGGTCAAAATTGGGACAACTTATTAAATGGTCTTATAAATTTTCTGGTCTGCAGTTTATTTGTTCTAACAACAAGAGGCCCTCAAGAGCCTGTATCGCTCACCTGGGTCATGGCTGACACAATAAGTCAAAATAATCCAAAACGTTTGACGGTCTCATTTTCAAGTTTGTTGATAGACATTGATGTTATATGACCTAAAATTAAACAATGTTCCCAATTGGCAGCTGTTTTTGGTGGGGCATAGACCAACTGTCACCTTTCTTGGAGAAGACCATCTAAGGATCATTGTGCATCACTTTGGTTCCAATTGGCCTAGTATTTGCAGTGGAGATCTTTGAATGATTTTCCATGGGGTTCAAGGTTAAACAATATACGTGGCCCCGCTGCCTGCCATCTTGGATGCTATGTGGACATGCCGGATATATTTCATGAAGGGGACCAAGTAAGGATCATTGTGATCAAGTATGATTCCAATTGGCCATGTACTTTCATAGGAGAAGACCTTTGAATATGTTTCCCTATATGGTCCAAAGTTAAAACCACATTCCCCACTGGCAGCCATCTTGGATATGATGTGGACTTGCTGAAAACATTTTTTAAAAGGGGCCACCTAAGGACCACTGTGACTAAGTTTGGTTCCTATTGGCCCAGTATTTTCAGAGGAGAAGATTTTTGCAAAGTTGTCCAATTTTCGACAAAGTTCCCCGCTAGTGGCCATGTTGGATGAAGTAAGACTTGCCGGACACAATTTTTCAACGGGACCACCCAAGGACTGTTGTGACCAAGTTTGGTTCCATTTGCCGCAGTGATTTCAGAGAAGAAGATCTTTGCATGCTTTGCCATAGGATCTGATGTTAAAACCACGTTCCCTGCTTGCGGCCATCTTGGATATGATACGAACTTGCCAGACATTTTTTTTAAAAGGGGCCACCTAAGGACCATTTTGACCACGTTTGGTTCCAATTGGCCCAGTAGTTTCAGAGGAGAAGATCTTTAAATTTAGGGCCCATTTTTCGACAAAGATCCTACTGACGACCATCTTGGATGGCATGTTGACTTGCCAGACACATTTTTTAAAGGGGACCACCTAAGGACTATCGTGACTAAGTTTGGTTCCAATTTGCCCAGCCGTTTCAAAGAAGATGTTTGAGTGTAAAATTTTCTCCAAACAGACCACAACACAGGGATGGCAGCAACAACCATTGCATATCAAGTTTAATACAATAGTCAATGCATTAGATGAAGCCAAGATGCAAGTACAGACGTATCTGACAATGATAATTGCATGAAAGACAGGCAGAGCTTAATGAAAGATACAATGTATATTTATATACAAAAATGATAAAGATGTGAAATAAGTAAAGTTTATTGGAGTATTTTTGCAAAAAATTGTAAAAATTTGTACAAAAACACTTTTTTTGCTCTTGATTATGTAACAAATATTATTTTTTAATAAAGTGATAGCAGGGAATTTCTCTAAAACTAACAAGAGAAAGGGCAGTCGGAAACGACAGCTAATCCCCTCGCCCGTTTATTGAATGTTTGTCTAGTAATATTAGCACTCAAGGATGTTGTACCATTCAAGATCTGGCTTGTTACTTAAATCTTGAGAAACTTGAGAAATCCAAGGTTATTCACTACCCCAAACTGCCGAACCAAGTCATATAAGGACATTTTCTTTCCCACAGTCTAAGACTCATGGAATAAACTAGACAATAGTATCAGGAATATTCAGTCACTATCTCAATTTAAAAATAAACTTAATGAAGATATCGACAAATTTCCTAGCTATTTTTCCTTCGGTTCTCGTCCCCAAAATATTTATCACTGCCAGCTTTGAAGTAAGCAACTTAAAACATCACTTGTATCAGGCTTACCTGTCTGATAGCTCACAGTGTGCTTGTGGGGATGAAACTGAGGACAATTATCACTATTTTTATGTCTGTCCTCGTTTTATTTTACAGCGAACACATTTTTTTTATTCACTAAGTAAATTTCAAGCATAAATACAGATACTTTACTAAACAGGTCTCCAGATTTAACCATCGAGGAGAATATTGAAATATTTAAGGCAGTCCACCATTTTATATCTACTAGTAAAAGGTTTACATGAGATGAAAGACATGTCATGGTCTTAAGTAGCTCCCCCAACCCTTGTTTTTCTAATTTAAATAAAGGGCTACGCCGAGCACAGCATGATACGACCTCAGCATGTCGACCACTGAAATTTCAACAAAAGTAGTTTAAAGTGAATGTGGACACAGTAAAGAGCTTGACACAATAATTAGATGGACACAAAAAGAAGCTTGACACAGTTATTAGCACGAAACAAACTAGGGAAAAAATCAACCCTTTTGATCACTTATTGATAAAAAAAACCATAAGAGCTATGCAAAATATGTCACTTTCAACTAAAACTTTACATCAATAGAAATTAAAGAAAAAAATTCCATCGAAATCTGATGAAAAATAAAGATTTGACATATTTAGAAAAAATGCAATTTTGGTCCCTTTGACCCTTTTTAGCTCGGAAACAGTAAAAACTATACACCAAATTATTTGGCATACTACTGAAAGCTTAGATCAAGAGGAACCCAAAGAAAACAAGGGTAAAACATCATTCCCCGCTCTGCTACTGAGCGGCGGTATAAAAATGGACAACTCCTGAACACTGTAGTGAGTACTATTGTCAATGTATAAAGTGATTAATTTCAACAAAGCATATGGCAATGTCTGCTTTTACGAGACATTCTTTTTATACCTACTGAAACAATATTTTCAACACAGAAACACACTGTACCAATATTTCATTCAGTGTTCCAGCTAGAATTTCAAATGGACAGAGAGCAAATCTTGAAAATGATAATTTAAAAGGCATATCAAACATTGTATTTCATTTATGGCGTTAACAGTAGCAAACAATAATGTGCGTCATCAAGTTGTAAGACTAAATGCTTATTTTCTCAGTAAGGTCTTAACTCTTCTACATTTCTCCCATAAATATTGACATTTTGTACAATTTCTGCTATGCTCAGGTGTAACGTTACCCGTAACTAAAGAAAATAAGTTTTTAGCCAGCCCCAGAACGGTAGATTATCTCTTGATTGAGGAAAATTCCTAGTTCACAACCCAGGTTCACAAACGATGGTCGATGTCAACGTAACTAAATTAAGGCACGAGACATGGTCACATGTGTTATATCACACCATCAATTTATCTGAATAGTTCGAATGATATAAAGAAGGATGAACCGTTTACTTTGCTCTCTTTGCAGTCTTAATAATAACTTAAAATCGAACATGTCGAAAGAAAAAAAAAGCAGCGTTTACCGGAAGTTATCCTGAGATGATGAAATCGTGGTACACATATTCCAGGTAAATCGCCCCTAAAAAAAGTCGCCCCAATGCAAACATCGCCCAAATAAAGCTCGTCCCTAAAAAGTCGCCCCAAGGAAAATTCGTCCCTAAAAAGTCGCCCCATGGAAAACTCGTCCCTAAAAAGTCATGCCATGGAAAATTCGTCCCCATAAGCCCCCATATATGAAAGTCCCTTCATTTCCTACAATTCCACCCTCACTTTCAAAAATAATGTGATCTGACTGTTTTAAAATTTGCCAGCTGATATTTAACATGCCAAAACCACTGCTGCCAAAATCCCGCTGTAAACAACAAATAATGCTTAATAAAGAATTCTTTCTTTTATTATTACTATCAGTTTTTCTCTAGAAAATAAAAATATTTAGAATTAAAATATAAAGTCCCCTTTTCATGTATGATAAAGAATCGACACCAAAGTAAAAAAATTATAGTAAGCACCTCATAAGCATCATTAATGCCAAGTATGGTTCAAAGCAATTCAGTGGTTCTGAAAAAGAAGTTCTTAGTATGAGTTTTCCCATTGGGTCCAATGTAAAAATTTAATTCCCCGCTGGCAGTCATGTTGGATGACGGATCGACACCAAAGTAGCAACACTTGGCCAGCACCTCATAGTCATAAGTATCATTCAAGGCAAGTTTGGTTCAAATCCATTCATTTGTTCTCAAGAGTAGAAGTTGTTCGTTGTATGCACCCCATAGGGTCCAATGTTAAAATTTAGTTCTAAGGTGGCGGCAATGTTGGATGACTGATGGGCAACAAAGTAACAACACTTGGTCTGCACCTCATAAGCATCATTTATGATAAGTTTGGTTCAAATCCATTCGGTGGTTATCAAGTAAAAAATCTTTGTATGAATTTTCCCATTAGGTCAAATGGCAAACTAAGTTCCCCGCTGGCAGCCATCTTGGAAGAGGTCGGTAAACTTTACTTTGTTCAATAAAACGTAGTCCTTGACATGCTGAACATTTTTGCAATTTAAACTTGACCTCTATCTCAAAGCATTTTTGAAATGTAGGACAAAAGTATAAAATCACGAAAAATTCGACCGATATAGGGCCATAACTCATATATAGGTACTTGGATTTTCTTCAAAATTTCCATGTAGGTAGATCTTAACATGCTTAACATTTTTGCAATTTAAACTTAACCTCTATCTGTTATAGTATTTTTAATAAAAAATAAAAAACATCATAATTTTGAAAATTTTACGGAAAAAGGGCAATAACTCTAAGATGGGTCATCAGATTTTCTTAAAAATTTCAGCATGGGTAGATTTTGTCATGCTGATTATTTTTACTCCTATCAGATTTCTGATATCTGTAACGATTTTTGAGTTATTTGCCAAAAACTACAATTTACTTCTGTTCTATTTTTAGTAACAGCCGCATTGTTGTTTGACCTAGGCCATAGAAAATAATAAATTTGAAACAAGATACCCTAGTAATGATTCAGTTGAGGTATGATTCCATTTGGCCCAGTGGTTTCAGAGGAGAATATTTTTGAAAGTGAGCTAACGACGGACGGACGGAAGACGGACGCCAAGTGATGGCAAAAGCTCACCCTGGCATAGCCAGGTGAGCTAAAAAACAAGGATTTTTCTCTAATATTATATACAATAATTATTGTTCCTGGACATGTGATGACATGATTAATGCACTCAATCTTTTGCTGGACAACATTTTTGTTCGGTTTGGCAACACTATTTATAAACAGGTCATAGGTATTCCCATGGGTACAAATTGTGCACCACACATTGCAGATCTTTTTCTGTTCTGTTACGAACGAGACTTCATGAAAAAACTTCAAAACGGAACCATACAAAACAGTGACAATCTTATTTCTATTTTCAATAATAACAGCAGGTATATTGACGATATCCTTACTATTGACAATCCCCAGTTTTTAGATTTTGTAGACATGATTTACCTAAATGAGCTGAAATTAAATAAAGCTAACAATGATTCCAAATACTGCCCTTTTCTAGATCTAACTATCATTATTGACGCTGGCAAAATAATAACTAAAATATATGATAAAAGGGATGACTTTGATTTCACTATAACTAACTTCCCTTTTCTTGACGGCGACGTTCCTCAAGCCCCATCATACGGGGTGTACATTTCTCAACTAGTACGATTCGCACGTGTTTGTTCTACCCTTGACGATTTTAATGAACGTAACCTTACTATCACAGCAAAACTTTTACAACGGGGTTACAGATTTCATAAATTATTGAATACCTTTAAGAGTTTTATAACAGATATGAATATTTAATATCTAAATATGGCGTTACTCGCAAACAGCTTATTACTAAGGGCATTTCTAATCCCCGTTTTTATGGTAATGTTAAAAAATGTCAGAAACTAATTAAAAATCCAGAAAAGCTGGGACGTAACTTACATTCCTTGCTTAATAGGGGATATTGACAAGATAATCTGCTTGCATCCGTTAAATTAGCTTTGAGATCTAGTGACCTGAAAATTTTACATACATACCTGGCCTCTCACTGATACTGCCGATGTCTACTGAAATATATGATGATTCTTGACTAAATCCTGCGGAAAGTTTTGAGTTTGATTTTTCTTCCGTAGTGCGACAGTGTTCTACCAGCATACTAGGCTCCTTTAGCTAGCCGGCAGATTAGCGGCGAGCACCCCTTGACCCATCTTTCTAAATTACGTATTGTCATATTCTCTCCTTTCAAGATTGTGGTCATGGAGTTAGTAGTCTACCTGTATTGGGTTTTAATTCGTATGTTTACTATACTATAGGGAAACGGGACAGATAAAGGGGAGGTTTGGGTACCCATAAACCGGTTTAACCCTACCACTGGCTTTTGCTAGTGCCGGTACCAAGTCCGGCTGTCCCGAGTTTCTATAGTTGTTAACGATTGTCTTTTGTCTTATTTGCGTTTTTCCTGTGTATTATTTCCCTAGCAGATTGTGGCATGTAATTATAATTTTCAGCCATTGTAGGTGTTTCCTGTTGTACCTTTTATTTCAACAAACGTAATAAGCAAAAAATGACCGCATTCAATAATTTGTGAGAATACTCGCTAGTGGAAAGATTATCTCGTTCAATAATACCTTATATGTAGAAGATAACAAAAAAAACAAAAAACAAAAAACAAAAAAACGGATTATGCTGTTTATTGTTGAATCAATTATATTTCATAACTTTAAAGCCATTGTGCAGATTTAAACCTGACAATAAAACTCGATCCGTACACACCCGTAGACGACTCTAAATTTCGAATACGATGGGTGATATAAACTATCAATTTAAAATTAATTTGCGAAATAACGCAAACTTTGCGTGATAACACAGATTTTCCGAAATAACGCAAACCCTCGCGTTATAACGCGAAGATTTGCAAAATCTTGTCGAAATTTAGATCCTTCACACATATGACCAATTCAAAATTTTAGAAATACTCACCATACCACTTTTTCACAATGTTAGGAAAACTGCATAGTCATAATTTTCCTTGGGGTTTTTGGGGGGGAGGGGTTGTTATTTTTTGTTTTGTTTTGTTTTGTTTTTTGGGTTTTTTTTGTTTTTTTTTCTTTTTCGTTTTTGTTTGGTTTTTTTTTCTTGTTTGCAGTTTTTTATTTGTTTAGTATTGGTTTTGTTTTTGTATTTTGTTTTTGTTTATGTTATGCTTTTTTCTTATTTGTTGTTTTTTCTTAATCTTGTCATTGAATCAAAATCATGCGAGTCATAAAGAAAAAAAAAATAAGACCTTTGTATATATGTGAAACAGTATTACAGATTTGACAACAAAGCCATTGATGAAAAAGTGATTTAAAAAAGTGCTTCGATCTCCGGCATCTTCATCCATGTTGCTTCCTCAGTTCCCTTCCTCATCTTTTTACGAATATTGCTTGCAAGTAAAACTCTCATAGGTGTACATTAATAATAAAGCAGAATTTCAAATAAATCATTCTTATAAATCTAGGTATATTCAGGTATATTGACGCTATGTGTCTATTTTTTAAGTATATTGACGCTATTATTCTATTTTAGTTTCATTGATGCTACATGTCTGGTTGGACTTTCAGACTATAGTTTTTCACTAAGACAACTTCCATAAAAAAAATTCCTAAGAAAATTTGGAAAACGCTTTACACATTATAGGTGTTAACGCCGGGGAAACAAACAGGGATATAAAAATGTTTTTACAAAGCAACAACTAAGAGCAAAAATGTAATGCGATACCATAAAACCACATATGTAATGTGACAATGATGGACTTTTTACTCTGTCAATATGTTAATTATGGACCTGTTAGGAATATATAAACCTATCAGGGTCATTTATAACATATCGACTTCGTAAAATGTCCATAATTGATAAATAACTACTAGATAATATTTGAAAAATAAATTCAATGCTATAAATTTTTCGCTGAAAATATGAGAGAAACTATGACTAAGAAGGTTGTCTTCTTCCGAATTTTATAAGTTTGGAAATGATTATAATTTCACACATCAAGTGTCATGCAGGTATATGATACGCTTTTACCTGTCGCAGCACCATGTGATTTTATGTAAACATTAAATAAAAACATAATACGGGAAACATCCGCAATGGCTAAAAATTACAATTACATTCTACAATATGTATAGGAAAACACAGATAAGACAAGAGACAAACGCGAACGAATTTATGGCAGTCGGACTTGGTAACGGCACTTACAAAAGCCACAGCTATTGCATAACCAACTTATAGGTACCCAAACATCCCACTTCTCTGCCTCGTTTCCCAATGTATAATAATGATACGAATGAAGCCCAATACAGGTAGTATACTAACTTCATGAACACAATCTTGAAAGAGGAAGGAAATAAGACAAAAAGTAATTTTGATAGATGGTTCAAGGTTTGCGCTCACTGTCCATGTTATTTGTCATACATATAATGTCGAAAGGATAAATAAACTTGAATATCGGTGTATAAATCTTCCTTGTACTATATCGAAAAACTGTAGTATTTACAATTATTAAAAAAAAAATATTCTTTTTCTTGAAGTTAAGGACAAATTCTTGACTATCGTACAAAATTGATTTGAAACATTTTTGATGTTTTATAACCTATTCCTCCTCACTATTTGAATTTATTTTCAGCAAATATTTCTCGTGGTATAGTGGGACTATTTCAAATACTTTAATTTGATTTGGATAGACGCAATGTTTTCTTTCATTTTTTATCATTTTTTTATGTAATCGCTTGTCGAACGATCTCTCGTCATTATATGTTGTGCGTTGGAGATGCTCCAATACTTGGGGAGAAAATAACACGAACGTATTATTCAGTCTTCAGGTGAAGCCATTATATTTTGTCATGCTTTTTTCTTTTGCCTTTTATGTAAATAAGCTCTAAAATCAAGTCATATCTGTACACACACTTACACGACCCTAAATTTGGAATTTAATGGATCGAATACATTATCAATAAATTTAGAATAAACTTTGCGTCATAACGCAAACTTTGCATTTGAACGCAGACATTTGCGAAATAACGGAAACATTTGTGAGATTACGTTAACTTTGAGTTATAACGCAAACATTTGCGTTATAGCGCAAAATAATAATAATAAAAAGTTTGTGTGGCTCTTTTACGCTTCCGTAGTATTATACATTGTATTAAAAAGAATATTAATTTATGGTTCATTTATATATTGCATAGTCCTTAATTAAAAGATTTTCATTCTTCGGTTTAAACTTAGTAATTAAACATGACCAAAACTTTTTAATTTTTTTATCTTGAATTTCAGCTTTTATAACTTTTCACAGGAGTTTATATATTGTGTAGTACAAAATTTAATGCTTTTTTATCCTAAATATGATTGGAACAATGGATTCTATGTCTACGGTTCAAACTTAATCATTACAAATAACCAATAATTCAATTTTTCATATGTTGCGAAATCAAAATTTAATGTCTTTACAGCATAAATATGATTAGAAAAGTAAATTTTAAGTTATCAGTTTAAACTTCACTATTAAAAATGACCCAAGCAATCCAACTTAAAAAAATACTGTATAATAACCTTTCTAAGGAGTTTATATGTTCTGAAATTAAAATTTAATGTCTTTTTAGCATACATTTGATTTTAAATATTTTATGCAAGGATAAGGAGTAAAGTAACATGAGATCAGTCTTGAGTCTTCAGTTAAAACTTAAACAATAAAATAACCAAAACAATTCATTTTTTTTTTGGAAAATGTTCTTCATAATACCCTTTCGAAGGAGTTCATATATTGCGAAATTAAAATCTAATGTCATTTTAGCATAATCATGATAAAAAGAGTTCATTTAAGTTTTCAGTTTAAACTCAATCATTAAAAATTACCGAAACAATTAATTTTTTTTAATGTCTTTCATAATTACCTTTCGAAGGAGTTGCAAAATTAAAATTTAATGTCTTTTTAGACAAAACATATGGGTGCTGACGCAACAATCCATCCAAGTACACTTAAAAAGCGTTCCTCGCGTGCACTTCGTGTGCACTTGAAAGTGACTCCCTAACAGCCTAGAGTGAACTTGTGACCGCTTGCAAGTGCACTTGTAAAGAATATGCGATCGCGGGGTGATCGCGAAGTGAACTTGAAGTGAACTTAGTGGCAGCTTTGGATTGCTCATAACGATTGATCTGTTGAAAACACGTGATATTAATATGACGAAATTAACTTTAAGCAAAAAGTATAAAAACTCGACGACTTCATTCTCTTTTTAATTTATTTTTGATAATAAATTGAACCCAAAATGCCATTACGTATAAATAATAGCGTTCGTTTGTTTTATTTATATATTCCATGCTTACGTCACATTATATTCTGAATAGACTTCAAAAAAAGGTATTTTATCGAGGGTATTGTTCATGCTTCAGACACTGAATTCCTTTGTAATTACAAAAAACTTTCAAGCAATACTAAATCTGTCCATCATTGGTAAAAATATTATCTCAAAAGTAGGAGATATTATTTGTCAGTGCTTATTTCAATTGTCACGACACAACATTTATATGTATTTTTGCCTTTTTCCTTTCTTGCAATACCAAATTCATACATCTTATGTCAAAAATGACCTCAAAAGTGGGAGATATCATATGTCGGTTCTAATTTCAATTGTCCGGACACCACATTTATATGTATTTTCCAAACAAAAAAAAATAACCTTATAAAATTGAAATATTTTGCATTTTAGCTTTTCTCCTGTCTCGCGATACCAAATTTTTAGATCTTTTGTGTAAAATGCAAGATATTATATGTTGGTGCTTATATCATTTGTTGCGACACATCATTTATATGTATTTCCCCCAAAATATTCTTAAAAGATTGAAATATTTTGCATTTTACCTTTTTTCCTCTCTCGCGATACCAAATTTGTACAATATTTCATATTACCTTTTTTCCTCTCTCGCGATACCAAATTTGTACATCTCTTGTCAAATAATGACCTCAAAAGTGAGACTTTTATAAGTTGGTGCTTATTTCAATTGTCGCGACACAACATTTTTATGTATTTTTTCGCAAAAATACCTGATAAGATTGAAATATTTTGCATTTTGTCTTTTTTCCTTTCCCGTGATACCAAATTTATATATCTTTTGTTAGAAATGACCTCAAAAGTGGGAGATATTATATGTTGGTGCTTATTTCAATTGTTGTGACACAACATTCATATGTATTTTCCCAAAAATTACCTTAAAAGATTGAAATATTTTGCATTTTAGACCTTTTAACTTTCTCGGGATACCAAATTTGTACATCTTTTGTCAAAAATGACCTAAAAAGTGGGAGATATGATATGTTGGTGCTTATTGTAGTTGTCGCGACACAATATTTATATGTATTTATAGAAGATATGAACATTTGATATCTTAATATTATGCGACTCGCAAACAGCTTATTACTAATGGTATTTCTCACCCTCACTTTTACGGAAATGTTGTTCCAAAATATCAAAAACTGATAAAAAATCCAGAAAAACTGGGACGTAACTTACATTCTTTACGTAATAGGGGATATTGACCGGATATTCTTCATAATTCAGTTAAACTGGCTTTGGGATCCAATGACCTGAAGATTTTACAATTATACTGGCCTCTCACTGATACTGCCGATGTCTACAGAAATCCATGACGATTCTTTACCAAACCCTTCGGGAAGTTTTGAATTTGATTAATATTTCGTAGTGCGACAGTGTTTTACCAGCACACTAGGCTCCTTGAGCTAGCCGGCAGTTTGGCGGCGAGCACTCCGTGCCCATCTTTCTAAATTACATGTACGTTTTGTCTTGTTCTTTCCTTTTCAAGATTGTGGTCTTGGAGTTAGTGGTCTACCTCTATTGGGTTTTATTTGTATGTTTATTATACTATAGGGAAACGGGATAGAGAAAGGGGAGGTTTGGGTACCCATAAACTTGTTTAACCGTACCGCTAGCTGTCGCTAGTGCCGGTACCAAGTCCGGCTATCCCGAGTTCCTATCGTTGTTTATGTTTGTCATTTGTTATTTTATTGTTTTTTGTGTGCAGTTCCCTGGTGGATTGTGGTATGTGATTGTAATGTTCGGCCATTGTAAGTGTTTCCTGTTATCTTTGCTTCTTTAATTATCCGAAAATTACCTTATAAGATTGCACTATTTTGCATTTAGCTTTTTTCCTTTCTCGCGATACCAAAGCTATATATCTTTTGTCAAGAATGACCTCAAAAGTGGGAGATATTATATGTGGGAGCTTATTTCAATTATCGGGCCACAATATTTATTGTATTTTTTCCAAAGGTAAGGTAATTTTGGGTAAAATGCATACAAAAGTTGTGTCGCAAAAATTGAAATAAGCACCAACACATAATATGTCCAATTTTTGAGTGCATTTTTGAAAAAAAAATATAAATTTGGTATCGTGAGAGGGCAAAAAAGCTTAAATACAAAATATTTCAATCTTATAAGGTAATTTTGGGAAAAATATATAAATGATGTGTATATCTTTTGTCAAAAATTATCTCAAAGTTGGAGATATAATATGTTGGTGCTTATTTCAATTGTCACGAAAATTGAAATAAGCACCAAGATACAATATCTCCTACTTCTCGCGAAGTAAAATATTTTAGAAAAAATAGTAATTTTGGTCATTTGTGAGAATAAGTTTCAATCGCATAATGAAAACCTGACTTTTCAAAACTATTTATGCCAAGATTCGAGCTATAAAAGTGTGTGCGTTTTTGATGAAAAATACGCGCGTAAGCTTCATCATGATGATGAAAAATACACGCGTTAATTTCATCATGCTATTTTTGAAATAAACGCGCGTTTTTTTGTTTGTTTTTTTTTTGTATCATTCCTGTTAGAGAAATAATACGCGCATATTTGTTATCATACGAGTGATGCAAAATACACATTTTTTCATCATTTCGGTGCTGTAATAATCGCATCATCCCCGTGAGAGGAAGACTGCGTGTGTATTTTGCATCATATAAGTGATGCAAAATACACGATATTTTCATCATTCCAGTGATGAAAAAAACAACTTTTGTTTGCAACATTCCCGTTAGGGACCGACCATTTAACCTGAAAAGGGGGGGGGGGGTAATGGTTTTTTTCTGGACAGAAAAATTTTATTAATTTTTTCGTGTGTATCAACAAAATATGGTTTTTTTTTCAAAATTAACGTTATTTTTGGGGTCAGAAAGCCTCCTTCAGAATTTTTTTTTCATCATTTTGGCAGCAAAATATTTTTTTCACATAAAATCGGCTCCAAAATATTTAAAAAAAAACATAGTCCTCCTTCCCCTTTCAAGTTAAATGGTCGGTCCCTTAGAGGAAGAATACACGCGTATTTGTCATCATATACGAGTGATGCCGAATACACGTTAATTTCAACGTTTCAATAATGTAATAATGGCTTTTTTTCATCATATCCGTTAGAAGAAGAATCAGCGCGAATTTTTCATCTTCCCAGTGATGACATAAACGTACTTTTTATTATTGGTTTGTATCATTTTCGTTATCAATTTGATTTCGCAACAACTGGTAGCCACTGCAAATTGCTATTTCAGGGATTATGATGTCAGACCCAATAAAAAACAATATCACCTTAAAATGAAGTATTATAAATGTAGTTGTTTTGACAATTTGATGTATTGTATAGTTGAGTTGTTCCGTCAAAAGCTTTCACTATTTTAAAAGAAGCCCTGTCATGATTGGATGATACTTCATGTTTCGTGTTGACAAAAAATATAACTGCTACGTGTAATAAAATTGTTTCTTTCTTTTTGTTTTCACTATAGGACATACCCCGTCTTATTTCCTGCCATGACCAGTTCGTCTCCCTTTTATTAATTGTCACCCCAGCATGCTATTCTGGTCCTTTGAAATATTCACATTATTTTATGTTTACATGCCAGTGATACCTGGCGTCTCTTTTGATGATGCAATAAATTGACATGCTGCTAAGGATGCACAATTGATGAAATTATATTATTTCAAACATATAGTAGAAAAAACTAAATAAATGATATTAAAGAAATATTTATATCTACATGTATATCTAATTACCAAGTACACAAATACAAGTAACTTTGAAATCTAAAATGAAAAATTAATGGTGACAGTGTTTTTAAAGAGATACATAGAACGACCAAAATAGAACGACCAAAATAGAATTTTCAAAAAATATAAGTATAGAAAATCGAATTGATTGTCATTTCTTTTTTGAATATCCAAAAAAAAAAAAAAAATAAAAGTTTGCGGCAAAAGTTACCCTTGAATGGCAAATCTAAAACAATATATTATACCTTACTTAAAAAAAAATTACAGAGACATAATGTAATTTGCTGTTTCATTGTCAGCAGAACTGAGAACAATCAACAAAAAAGAAAAAGAAAAACAAAAACAGAACACGTGCGTATTCTTGCTCTAACAGAGATGATGAAAATCCGCGCGATTATTTCATCACTTGAATGATGAAATTAACGTGTATTTTGCATGACTAGTATGATGAAAAATACGTGCGTAGTCTTCCTCTAATGGAGATGATGCAAGAAAACGATCGTTAATTTCATCACTGGAATGATGAAATTTACGTGTATGTTGCATCATCCGTATGATGTAACTTACGAACGTTTTTTCATCTCTTAGGTGGTGAAGCTTACGCGCGTATTTTTCATCACATGGGTGATAAAGCTTACGCGCGTATTTTTCATCAAAAACGCGTCCGCGTTTATACCTGAAGATTGATAAAAAGCTATATTTCATCATAAAAAACTTCCTTGAAAGTATATGATAATGTAAAATATTGTAGAAAAATGAATAATTTCGGTCAATAGTAAAGAATAAGTTTTAACCGCATAATGAAAACCTTACTTTTCAAACATATTTATGCTAAGATTTATAAAAAAAAAACTATATCGCAACATATAAAAACTTCTTCGAAGGAATATGATAATGTAAAATAATTAAGAAAAATAAATAATTTTGGTCATTTGTAAGAATAAGTTTCAGCCACATAATGATAACCTCACTTTTCAAACATCTTTACGTTAATATTCATAAAAAGCTATATCGCAACATATAAAACTTCTTGAAAAGGATATGATAATGTAAAATATATTTTAGAAAAATATAGTCCATGGGCTGGAATAACCCCCCGTGCACCCCCACTTCCCAACCCCATCCATTTTTTAAGTCCGCATACATCCCCTCTTGAAAAGAAAACATGTTAACACGAGCATAACCTGCACGCACTGGTGGAATAGGGCCCATTTTTAGACCCACCTACAGAAATATAGGAAAATTTCGTTTTTCTTCAGTTGCTTCAAAATGTTGACCAAATGCTTCCTAGTTATAAAAACGATGCATCAAATTATTGCTTATTGTATAAGCTTTACAAAGAACCCAAATTTTTACAATTTCTATGCCAAATACCTTCAACAGCGCCATTAAA
>MJUU01040255.1:3748-21022 GCA_002080025.1 Modiolus philippinarum
AAATTTTGTGGGAGTTATGGGACTTTGATTATTTCCACATTGTTATACAATGGCAAATCTTGTGGACGCAACTCCTCAGAAACTGCTGGTCAGAATTCATTCAAATTTTACAGGATTGTTAGCCACAATTAGTACAAGATCATTAAGCGTCGCCATTTCGAGTCTTCAAATTTTGTGGGAGTTATAGGACTTTGATTATTTCCACATTGTTATAAAATGGCAAATGTTGTGGACGCAACTCCTTAGAAACGGCTGTTCAGAATTCATTCAAATTTTACAGGATTGTTAGTCACCATTAGTACTAGATCATATCATACAGCCATTTTAATTTGTCAAATTTTGTGGGAGTTATGGGACTTTGATTATTTCCACATTGTTATACAATGGCAAATCTTGTGGACGCAACTCCTCAGAAACTGATAGTCCGAATTCATTCTAATTATACAGGATTGTTAATCGTTATATGTAATAGATCATATCACATCGCCATTTTGATTCAACAAATTGTAAGGGAGTTATTGGACTTTATCGACTTAATGCATACTACAACATAGGGAGACTTTCTGGACACATCTCGTTTTACTCCAGTTAAGGGATTTTGCTGAAATTTTGCTTAGCTATTTGCCACCTAATGCAGTTGATCATATCATGCCGCCATTTTGATTCTCAAAATTTTACATGAGAAATGGGACTATATTGACTTTTCTGCGGCGGAGGGGGACATAGCTACGCGTAGCAATCTTGTTATTTAAGAAAAAACATACCGTAAATGATATGATTCAACAAAATACTTAAACATGTAATTGAAATATACATGCATTAAAATATACATGCATTAAACCCAAAAGAAATATTTGAAATGAATTGTTAATGTACTGCTAATTTCTATTCGGTGTTTACAAACAAAAAGTCCGTGGATAACAATTGTTAACCCCGAACGAGTACACCTTGCTATTGTTAGGTAGGTCAAATCGGGTCATCTAATTCATCAAGTTACTTTGTCGCCCTTAAAATAGAACAATCCAAAACTTAGAAATTTTCACCTGTTTGAAAAAAATTGTGAAAATGCACATGACTGCAGACTTTTGTGCATGTCGTAGACGGCGAATTCAACGTTTTTCGGTTATGTATGATCATTCTTGATACACATACCAAATTTGATAAAGATCGGTGTAAAAATAAAGCTGAAATCTTGAGATTTCCATTATCTAAAGGAAGTGAAACCGACTTTAAGGTCCACATAATGATTCAGTATATCTTAAACGTTGGAAAATGAATGTGTTTGAATTCTTTAATTCCTTTGGTTATTTAAATTTTTGTGCAATAACTAGTTCCCATAGGTTTAAGTCCTGTTTCGACAAAATATGAAACATCTCTTTTTAGTGTCCTTGTCCAATTGTTGAGTAATTTTGATTTCAATCTGAGGTGACAGTTTTATGTGCAATGATTTCGGCTTTCGATCAAAAAAAGAATTGGTTAAATTTTTGATCAGATATTTTTAATCTCCTTCTGTATAAAATAGGGCTTACACGTATTGTTGCTTTTAATTCACACTCTCTTTAATTTTGCACAATACACACATGCACTACAATGTTTTAAGTAAGTAATTAGTATAGTAAAGACTAATACGGGACTTTCGAGATAGGAATTCTCGTGTAATTGAAGTCAGAAACGGTCGCCTCAAATGCCATTGCGACTTCTTGAAATATATAAATAAATGAATACCACATAAAAAACAAAATAGTGTATACTTATAATTGTTCATACATGACAATTCTTTAACTAAATTTTAATTGACAAAAAACAATTAACCTGAAGCGCTACAACAGATTCAATATAAATCCCCCTTAGCTCAACAGTGTTCATTAATTAGTGATTCCATCGTATTGATTTTTTTAGTATAGTATCCGGACTTTTATCCGGAATGAACACAACTAAGAAGTCCCGTATTAGACCGGGTGTTAGACATTGTAAATAATTAATAACATTTGATTTTTTTTTACTTATAGGGTGGTAAAGTGATGACATAATACCAAAGTTAATGTAAATTTTATTTCTGCTTATGGCTCATTTCGACAACTTATTTCTCTTCAGTGCAGACAGAACCCACGTTATAGAACCAAAACTTTTGGAAGACCAATAATTAATCGAAATATATGTTAATAGACTGACAGAGAACAAATAATAAATGATTTAAATGAAAAGTTAAAATCAGAGCTACGCAAAAGGGAAATATTCCTTAATAAAATATTGCAAATTTCCAAATAAATACGGTTTTTACCTGGATGGGCGGAGCCAATCAAGCTATAGGGATCACCCGATTTTAAAGTTGATGTATAAACGATAACTTTCGCAAGAATGCAAGTTATGCCACAAATTTTGAGATTCTATGTCGGCTTGGCATTATACAGAACCCTATTGATTTTCAGAACATTTGGATACGGTACTGATTTTTAATTAATTTGTATTTGTTGGTTCGCTCCGCCTTGGTTGTGTCATTCTTGTGTGTTTATCACTTTCATTAGATTATAATTTGTCAATCGTCTACAATGCACGTGGTATTTATCAAGGAAAGTATGTGTAACTTCAGCGACAGGTGAATGTTTCTAATATGATAACTGGCAAAAAATATCACATTGTTTCAAATCATCTCTTTTTAATCACATTATATTAGTGAGAAATGATTTTGTAAGATTAGATATTTATTTCATACCGTTAAAGGTCGTTAAGCTTTTACTGATTTTACTATCGGAAGAATATTCACGTGAAAGTATGTTTACGTCTGCACTTGATGATTTAAGATATTTTAACAAGTTGTTGATAAATGAAAAGTATGACGATCCGAGCGGTTGTTTATTTTTAACTAACTATTTTTCTACAACAAAGGTCAGAGTGACATAATTGATGATGTCAAATTTGTGTAAACGCATCAGATGATACAAGTTAAAAATTGATGCAAAGCATCAATTCGCCGCCAAATTAGGTCAAGTAGAGTGTATGTCTTGGAAATGTGTTATTGTACTTTTATAGTACACGAATATATAAGCTGACCTTAACTTTAACCAATCATTGAACCATGAAATGTAGGTCACAGTGACGAACAAACTCTTGTTTAATTTTGTTTTCTTTCTTAGAGACATCTGCATGCAAGATAACATGATACTGTCTCTTATAGTACCTAAGATATGAACTCTGACCTAAATTCAATCAGTGTCAGTGGACCATGAAATTAAACCCTTTTTTCTCAAAGACATCTGCATGTAAAATTGTTTGATCCCATCTCTAATAGTACATGACATATGAGCTGTCACTTAAACTCTTACCATATATCTAGGTCACTGTGGCCTGATTCTTGTCACTATTGCATAAGATGACAGCCCTTGACATGCTGAACATTTTAAGTGGGAAGGGATATCGGATATAATTTTGAAAGGGAACCACCCAAGGACCATCCCTGCCAAGTTTGGTCCAAATTGACCGTGCTTTCAAAGGAGATGAAAATAAGAAAAGTTTATGATGGATGACAACGACGAATGCTTCATGGTGGCAATAGTTCACATGACCCTTTGAGTCAGGTGAGCTAAGAACCCCTTTTTTAACAAATTGATTGGATTGTAATATTATATATATATTAGTATTATTAGTATTTCTTTTTTTGCAAGAATCATTCTGTTCATATTAAAAATTGGTTAGCTGAAGCTATTAAAATGTATTGCATTGGACCAATTTATGTACAGACTATGGCAACAACCTGACAACAAAGTCATAACCTAATAGAATAAAGATTCTTTTTTATTGCACAAGCATACACTGTCAAATTCATTATAGTAACTGAAAAACAATAAAAATAACTTGCTTTATATGTTTATTGAAAATTTTAAAACTTCAAGTAAAAACGTAACAAAACAGATGTGACTAGGATCTTATAACTTTAACTGTATAAAAACATCTCATTTTTTTTTAGTTGAATACAATTGTAAAAAAAGGTATATATACAAAATTGCAAAAAAAGTTAACAATAATGGTTGTTTGTATTAAATATAATCTGTAAGATCATTGTATTCATGTTTTTTTATGTTTACTGGTTTCATATTAAAAATGAAACTTTCTTCCGTTAAAGATGATCTTACAGAAAATATTTTATATAATAAAATGGCATTTTAATACATGTTGATTAAAAAAATGTTAACACTCGTGAGAGTGAAACATAGGGCCCGTACACCAACCTCTCAATTTGTCATTTGTTTTAAATAGTAAATATAGATTGACAACACCAAAATGTCCTAAATTTGTAAGATTGTTTCTCATTTGATTGAATCAGTTGAAGGCCGACTTGTTTTGGTGTTTGTAATGTTGAACCATTGTTTTAATAGACATTCTTAATTAGTATTGATTTATTTCCAACTGATAATACAGTCAACAGCTTATTTTATATATTTGCTTAGTAATTGCCAATAGAGTAATTTAGATTTTAGGCATTTGAGATAATTTATAGTGTAGAACTAGTACAGCTGTAACAGTAATCATTACACAACAGTCAAGCAATTTGACCCGTGTTTATACTTGATGGTATTTCAAAGATGAATGAAGGTCATTATTGTTATTGTTTGGTTTTAATTCATTTTATTAATTGTTCCATTTTTATGATTTTTGTTATTTTTGTTAAAATGATCGGGATCGAAAGCACGCTATCTTGACCCACTTCGACAGATTTTCTTTTGTTTCCACTCTCACTAATGGTGACCTATATCAATTAACCCATATCTGAGGCACACGTGTTTGGTAAAAAGATTGCGCCGGATACGCTGCTTCTCGCTTTATGTATTTATCATTTTTTATTATTTTTTTTTATGAACAACCAAAAATGAATAGTAATAATAACAATAATAATTGGAAACAATATGCAACCCCCAACTTGAAAACCATTGCAATTAAGGTAATCATGCATCTGCATCATGATATCCAGACACACTCCTCCGGACATGTAACAGAAAAGTCAAGCAAGCATAACCCGTCTCCGTTGTCTTATTGATTTCCCTTTCACATTAGTTATAATATTAATGAAAATTAAATTATTAATTTTGTAAACAATTTTCTTGAATAAATAATTTAAAAATATTTCCTATCTTATTGAAAAGGTATCTTTAGGACACATTAGATCGATTCTAAGGGAAAACAAACAACTGCTCCTGGTCACGTGCTCCTCCACTGAAGTTTCAAAATATCGTATCAAATATATTCGCCGCCTCCTGGCGGCGAATAATAAAATAATAATCAATATTTATTCTTTAATGCACATTTATGCCCAAGACGGCTGGTGGTATGAACGAAAATACAAATAAAAATACATTACATAAAAAGATAAGACAAAATACAATAAACTTTTGCAGTCTGGCAGGGGTCCACTCTCCTCAGTATTAACTACTTTAAAGGATTGACAGGTTTATGATGCGATTCGGCGAGTATTTGCAATTGTTAATCATACAGTGAACTGTTTGAAAAAATTGCTTTAACCAAAACTTACAAATCATTACATTTTCTGTCATGGGTAATCTGACCATGAACTATTTTGAGTGTAAAGACTTTATATGGTCAAATCCCATTGCAAACTGTGGTTGTGGCTTATTATTTCAATACTAAATACCTTTGCCCATCCAGCTACGTGGCCATTGGCCTCTTGTTAACATGGGTTTTTAGGTCAGCACTGAAGTACTGACTACTAGGTGTGTTCGTGAATACCCCCGGGGACCAACAGTCCACCAGCAGAGGAATCGGCACCGTTGAAAAAATAACATAATGAATAAGTGATGATCATTTCAAATACTCACCAATGTTACCAAATTAATAAATATGTTTCATGTTTATGAAAAACCCGTGGGTAAATTAATTTCCTGGTACAACCTGATCACGTGTCCACTTTCTAAATTTACAATGAGATCAAGTTAACATAATGAATTCTTGTCAAGAAGAAGAAGCAGAAGCAGACGAAGAACCTTTTATCAAGAACTGACCAAATAATTATTAAAACAAAAGCTAATTATGTGATTGTGTCGCATTTGTACGAAGGGAATCAACTTTTATATATGAGGAATAAATTACACCAAAGAAATGTAAGAATTCTATGATTCTTATTTTTATAGAATATGTCTCATATCATCTTCTGAGTAAATAATTGTGTAATTTGTGTCTTGCACTAGAAACAAATTATAACATGCATAGAATACAAAGACAAGGAAATAAAAATTTCAGTAAATTGTCACAAAATATGGTAATCAAGTAATCAAGAAAGAGGTTTAATAGGCAAATAAATAACGAATTATGGGCCCGTCATGGGTTTCTTGATTACCTGATTATCAGGGCATTTTTTAATGATTATTTGATTACAAGGGCATTTATTTAATGATTATTTGATTATTAGCTTGCATTTATATATTTTTTTTATTACTAAGCAAAAATTTATTGATTACCAAGGTAAAAATTCATGATTATTTGATTACCAACGCAAAACATTAAATGATTATTTCATTCCTAGGACCCCCCCCCCCATGAGGACCCTCAATTATATACCGGGTAATCAAATAAACACCAATTTCAACTTCCTTATTATCAGATATAGTAGGGTGCCCAATGTCCAAAAAGACTCTTAGTTTACGAGTTTGGGTTAACGGAATAACACATGACTAATTTTTGTTTTATAGGCTGGAATAGTTATTAAATTTTAAATTTTTCACTGTTTCCGTGGTCACGATTTCTGTAATTCATCATTTTTAAGGGGTACCCTATAGCAGATTCTTAGATATGGTATCTTTAAATCTATAGAAATTAGTAAGAGTCTCCGATATCCTGATGAAAAGCTATTTTTGTGAAAGTCCAGACCTAAAATTTGGTTTTACTAGCTAGAATGTTACTTATTATTCATTGATTTTTATAATTTGTCGGTGTTAAAATTGGAATAAAAATGATCATGAATTTAAGACATTTTTATTGAATACGAAATTACTAATCTGAATTTTCGAAATATTTTAATTTAAACGGAAACACGACTATCATCTGTACATATGTGCAAAAAATCATGGGTGTCATGTCTGCCATTGCAGAGAAATCAACACATAAAAGCATTAAATTTGCGTAAAAATCTCAAAATTTTATGTGAATGTGGCATTTTTATAGCTTGATAAATCTGGAAACGTACGAAGTGCGACAACTCTAATCTATATGAAGGTAGAATAACATGGTAGGCCAAGTCTTTTCAAATTATTTGGATCTGTATGAGATTTTTAAATTGGTCGAATTTCGAATTTTCATGTATATGTTAATGTTTTTTACATTTAAATTGAGATTTTGCTATCCATGTAGATGATATAACAGGGTTTTGGTCAATTTTTATTGGTTTTATTAGGTTTTATGGTAGTGCGTGTTTTTCATGGAATACCAAAAACAAAAAAATGATTTATTTTGTCCAGGTTTTATTCAATTTTGAATAGGTAAGGCTTAAAAAATTAATTCAAGGTTTCTTTTAAACAATGGTTCAACAAAAACTTAGAAAATACTATCAATAATAATTGAAAGCGTCCATTATATATTTCAGGTGCAGATATTTAAAATTTCACATCTCAAAAACAAATGGTAACCGTGAAACTTGTTTAATGAAGATAAATGACAAATCATTATAAAAAATAAAACAATGAACTGTCTGAAAAAAATTAATATTATTTTTGGAAAATTTCGTGAAGGGTATGTTGATAAAATGAAGCAAACTTTTAGTTCCGTGAGATTTTTCTTGATTTTGGGAAATGACCTTTAACCCCATTTTAAATAAAATGTGACCAAATTTGATCTCTACGACATTGTTATTTCGATGCGCTATGGTCTACCCTTTCCAAAAATGTATAATGCAGGTGTGTGTGATTCCGTTAACCCAAATTCGAAAAAATCGTCGCTTGGGCACCCTATTAATAATAAAAGAAAACCCTGAATAGGCCCAATAATATTCTATTCTATTCTATTCTACCATATAGTGACCACCTTCAACAAGTTGAAGATTATGTCACAGAGGAGGCACACTTACAACAAGATATAGAATATGTCAGAACCAAATATGTAATAAATTCAATGGGAAATGAAAAAATGAAAATGGCAATAAAATAAAAAAAAATTACAATAGAAAAAAGAAATTAATATTTTAGTTGAGAGATGATTCAAGTGAAGTGATGTTGATAATGTTTTCGGGTAATTTATTCCAGTCTGTTATTGTTCTAGGGAAAAATAATCTTTTCTGTATTCTGTCTTACATGATGGTATTTTGAAACTTTTTGAATTTGTATGCCGTTTTTGTCTTTTAATTGCTATTAGTTTATCAGTTTTTTTGAATTCCAACTTTATTGTGTACTACCGGTATTTTGTAAAACATATTAATCCTTGAACCTTTTCTTTTGTCTTGGAGGCTGCGTCATTCAAGATGTTGTAGCATGTTACCATCACTAAAGGTTTTAAGATATTTTTTGGTTAAAAAATCGTGCAGCTGGAGTTTTTCAATGGTGTCTATGTCTTGTTGTAAGTATGGGTCCTAAACAGAACAGGCATACTCCAGTGATGGTCTGACTAAGGACTTGTATGCCTGCTCTTTTATGGACACTGAGCTTATGTTCAGATTCCTCTTAAGAAAGCCTAAGGTGTTATTGACCTTCTTTGTGATGATATTGATGTGTGTTTCCCACTTGAGGTCTGAACTAATTGTCATACCTAGATATTTAGCTTTGGTGACATGTTCTAGGGTGTGCCCATGTAAAGTATAATAAAATTTAACTGGTGTCTTGTTTCTTGTTATGGATGTTACATTACATTTGTCTGGATGGAATGACATTTTCAAAGTTTGTTCCCAGTTTGCCAATTTGTTTAAGTCTTCTTGCAGTGTTTGTGCATATACAGATCAAGATATAGATTGGTCTTGATTGGTTGATTTTGTGTGGAGTGATGACCCTTGGACTTCAGTAATTTTGTGAAAAACATCACGGTTTCTCCACCTTTTCTTTCCAATGCGTGAACATGTTGATTTGATATATGGTTTATGATTGTATGTTTATAAATTACTGATTAAGTTCAAATTTGGTTCCTGTTGAATGATTTTTGTGGACAGTAATGGCCCTTGGACTTAATTTTTTTTTAAATCATATTTTTGCACTATTTCTATGCATTAACTTTCCAGATTAATTTGATATTTGTTAAATGGTTACATCTTGGTAAGGCACACATTCTGTTTGATTTTGTTTTCATCAAAATTTTGTTGTGGTCCAACAATGCAATAAAGTTTGAGTTGACAGTGGACGGGCGTATCATGACTCTTGCAGAGGTGTTTACTACTACGGATTTTCCGTATTTTATACGAATTTTGAATGCGAAATACGGACTACGGATTACTTTCACGGAAATACGGTTTGCGATCCGTTTAAGAAATTGGTTTTTATGCAATGAAGCGTTTGAAAGACAAGCATAAAATATGTATGTCTTCAAACGCGATAATGATACCGATTCAACAATCTTTCTGAATACCTTTAATTTTTCGTTGTCGTTATGTATCTTTCAAAGTAGGTAACGAAAGTATTAAAACAACGTGCACAACATTCGAAATGTCGAAACGGGATAGTCCGCTTGACGACTCTGATGATGATGAAAAACAACCCCCGAAGAACCAGAAAAGACATCAGACAAGTGATCAGAAATACAAGGAGTCGTATTCAATACTTTGGCCGTGTTTGACATCTTCCAAACGTGGTGTGTGCATGGTGCGCTGCAACGTTTGTTCTTGTGATTTTTCATGCCGCCATGGGGGAAAGAACGATTGCAAAAGACATGTTGAGTCTAAAACACACATGGAACTGAACACTATGCAAGTCTCTAATATGTCTATGGCATCTTTTGTCTCGCAAAGTTCAGTGAAAAAAAAAATATAAAGGTGCAGTTACACGGGCTGAAGTTATGATGAGTAAATTGATTGCAGAGATGAATCTTCCAATAACTGCTGCAGATAACTTTAACAAGGCATTGAAAATTATATTTCCTGATTCTAAAATAGCTCAAGATTTGTTACTTATGAATAATACTCTATCGTAGTCTTGAGATGGTGTATGGTTCATGTTGCATAAATGAACCTATCCAAACACATCTCTCTTTCTTACTTGATTCCTTCTTTTTGGCCTGGGTAATGGGTTGCGGGATTAAAAAAGGTTATTTGTAAGGGAAGGTGCTGCCCAAATTCTTTAGGGATTTGGACTTAGTCATTTTTTCCCATTTTTTTCTATCCCTAATTTTCTCAAGACGTGCAAGTTGTACTGTTATGGTTATGTTCTTGCTACTCTTTATTGAAAATAAGAAACACATTAAGATTTATTTACAAAAAACACAGAAAATAAAAAAAACATGTTCAAAATTAAAATGAGATGGAGTTCATGCACATGAGACAAATTCGCAGATACAGCATGTACAGTTCAATGAAGCAATGGAACGTCGCTTCTATTGTTGTTCATATTAAAGTCAAAATGAATCCTTCAACAATGAGTTTTTTCATATCTCATAGTTGGTTCAAGTTAGTCCATAGCACCGATTCGAGTCAAATTCAATGCTGGATGTTAATCAACTCTACATATATGTCTTTACTCTATGAATGGAGGATATTCAAACAAACAGGTATTAAATGGCTTAGTGTTCTTACAATCACTGCTTGACCTTGCCCCAGTAAACAGACTTATCGGAGACCATCACATATAACACAAGTTTTCTGCATATGGCCATTTCGGCAGCTGGAGTCACTTCAGTGCATTCAAATAAAAACATTCTATTCTATGTGAAAAAGCTGAAAGAGATAAAAAAAAAAACCAATAGGGGACCTTAACCACCACAGGTGATTCTTGGACTAAATTACCATTTTCTTTAAATGTTTTAATTGATATAATACATACACAAGTACAAGGATTGTCTGAAAAAGAAAATATGATTTTTTTTTCATGCAGATATAACTAGACTAACCATTTCTATTTTTCAGATATGAAATGTGCCAGAAACAAAACCACGGCAATAATCCGTGATCTTGCAACTATAACACAAAAATCTTTGAGTGAAAGATTGAAGAAGGCACCGTTCAGCATTAGTACAGATGGATCGAATGATGCGACTAGCAAACAATATCCATTAGTTGTCCGTACTAAAAACACTGAGACTGGACTTAGTAATTCTGAGTTATTGTCAACTCCTGTATGTACAGAGGCTGCCACAGGTCAGAATATTCTCAATCTTATGGATAAGGACTGAAGAGATAGAAATATTACCTGGGACAAATGCCTATCTCTTGGATCAGACAATGCAAATGTAATGACGGGATGTCACAAAGGAGTATGTTAAAGAAAAACAGCCTAACGTTTTCCTATATGGATGTGTTTTACACTTGATACACATATCACCTAAAAAAGCTGCAGAGGCCTTGCCGAGCATAGATGATGTTTCAATAGATATATATTATTACTTTAATGAAAGTGACAGTAGAAAACTGTTGTTCAAAGGGTCTCAAGATTTGTTTGGTTTAGAGCAAAAGCGAATGTTAAAGCATGTTTGCACCCGTTGGCTCAGTATAGGTAGATGCCTCAAGATTGCTTTTTAACTGGGATGCTTTAAAAGATTACTTTTATAAAGAGAATGAAACGAAAAAAAACGGCTAAAGCTGTAAAAGATGCTAAAGTAGTTAAAAATACTAAAGCTGTAAAAGATGCTAAAGTAGTTAAAGATACTAAAGCGGTAAAAGATTCCGAAGCCGTTGATGATATGAAAAAGGCTGAACCATCGTATGCAGAAAAAAAGGTTGATTCCATATTCATCTTTATTAGATCGCCAACTAACAAGTTGTACTGCTTGTTTTTAAACTATGCAATAAATGTTTATGATGAGGTGTTAAAAAACCTGCAAGCAGAAGATCCACGCAATCACAAATTAGTCATGCGTAACATTTTATCACGATTTGTTAAACCCTCAGCAATCAGTGGATGAAGTTCAGTACAAGTTACAATGCAACCAGAAAGTAGACAATGATCTAGTAAATGGAAATACTGCCAAAGAGTTTATTGGAAACAAGGAAAAAACCATTTACGAGATAGTCGTATAACCGAGTTTTTCACTGCTGTTCGACAATATTTTGTCAAGGCTTGTGACTATATCAAGGCAAATCTTCCTCTAAATGAACCTGTTTTGCTTCACGCAGAAATAGCAGATACAGATTAGCAGACATCTGCCAAACAGGTATCAGTTGAATTTTTTGTTGAGGTTTCCATGTTTAATACCAGAAGGTGCAAGTAAAGATGTTTTATTGGAACAATTTGTACTTTATCAAAGCCAGGATATCAAGTCTTTGCTTTCAGAATGTAAAAGAATTCATGAAAAATTGGTAGTTATTGGATAGTTGAGAAGTGAAAGTGGTAGTTTAATGTTTCATGATCTAGCTGAATTATGCTTGGGATTCTATGTATTCCACAATAGCAGTGCTCACTGCGAAAGAGTATTCTCAGTTGTTCGAAAGAAAAGAACCGATCAGAGACCTACTTTAGGTGATGAAACTCTTGAAGCACTTCTTGTGATTAAATCAAAGCCTGGTAATCCATGTGATGTGAAAACATAGCAACGAAACTTAGATCGTTTGAAAAGTGCATACTATAACCTTTTAAATGATTAAACATGTACATGTATTTTCAGTATTTGTATGAGAAGCCAGAACAATGCCAAAAAAAACAAGTTGTTGATTATGAAAATTGCTAAGTCATTATAGACTTTTTTTGTTGCATGTTATTATTTTTTTAATTAAGATCTTTTTATTTTCAAGTTAGTAGATGAAAATGACTACTTAATTTAAATGAAAACTCATTTAATTTGTAAATAAGTTTTTATGTTACTAGTCATTGTTAATCTACATGTATTTGGTTACAAATATTGTTTAGACCTCTTGATTTGATATAATGATAATTGTGTTGATCTAGTCATATGCAGAATTTTTGTAAGAAATGTTTAAGTTGGGTGATGACATGATTAGTCAGAGGCATAATAATAAAGTAAGAACCGAACCGTCAATCAAAAGAACAAACAATCCATGGACAATGGCAGCATTGGACACACTAAGAAACAATGACACCACTTAAGTACGTGACAAAAAAGAAAAAAAATGAAGACACACATACAAATGAACAATACGGACCCAATAAAAATCATGGGTGAGATCAGATGTACCGGTAGAGTAAGCATCTCCTGCTTCTTATAAGACACCCGCCGTGTTGAACATGTCAAATCCGGTAGTAAAGTCAAATCTGTTAGAGGAAAAACAAACTTTAGTTGCAGAGGGAAAGATCTGTTGTCATCTGGGAAACAGATACCCCATAACGATACATAAGATCGTGATGTCGACCGTAAAACTTCTGTAGTGACGACTTTAAGTTTTTGGTAACGTACCCTTGCTTAAGCTGTCTATTTGTAAGCAACTGAGCTCTATCAAGGAAGTCACTGTAACGACCACAAGCCCTTGATGCGAATGAGTTGTGAGATGTAAACTCCATATGCCGGTGCTTTTGGAATCTTGCTACAAAGAAAAGGGAAGTTGACTATTGGAAAAGTGAAGTCATCGCGTTTGTCATATAGGCTGGTTTGTAATGTACCTCTGTTGTCAATTTCAAGGTGAAGGTCAAGGAACAAACAGTTATTTTTATTTTTAAACAGCTATTTTCAGTAATCTGCTTTTTTATACAATAACTAATTTTTGTTCTTTCTCATTTTTTGTCATTTTTAGTAAATATTCTAAGCAGTGTTGTATTTTTCCCTTGATCATTTAAAATTTTCTACATAACTTTAAAAAGCCACAAGATTTGAGACTTGGTACTGACACTTGGAACTTGAAAAATGTTGGTGTACGGCACCAAGGGATTATTTATCCATATTCTAATTAATTATCCAGATATTTTGTTTCATTAATAATGATGTATTTTTAATGTTAATTTTAAAAACTTATTTCCTTGTATTTTTTCTATGAAATAAAACTAACTATATTGACAGTTAATTAAAAATAACAAAATCAAATATTTTGTTTATATCACTGGAGAATATAATTGAGATATGTGTTTATTTACTTGAATTACTTTTACACTTTTTTTTTAATTTAAACCCAAGACTGATGATATATCTTTACATTCTTGTCATTTTCATTTCTGATTTACCCTGATATACATGATTTAGTTTTCTTATTTTTAAGATTTTAAATTTTGAATTTATGCTTTTATTTTATTTTCCGTCCATTATTGACTCACAAGTTTATCTGGGTGAACAATGGGTTAAGGCATTGTTATTTTTTTGTTTTTATTTGTACTTTATTGCATTGAATATTGTTTGAAGTAAGTGGCAGATTATTTTATTTGTCAAAGTAAAAAGAGTTGCAATTAAAAATATTTCAACATAAAAGAATCAGCTTTAATTATGTTTTTGTTGTCTTAAAATGACTTTAAAGCTGTCTGAAAGAAGACTTTTGTATCTTAGTCTCAAGATTCTCTGCTTGGTTATGCCCCGAAAGCCCATTTTCAGTTTGTATGGCTTTTAAGTGCTAATAAATGTACTACTGAAAACTCTGCAGTGCTCAACAGAAATACTACTGGAAACTACTGACAAAATAATGAAAACTACTGATAGACTAAATAAGGTTTAAACACCGCTGCTCTTGGCGCACTTTTATTTGTCCGTGCAGATTCCAATCAACATTAAATGGAACAACAGCAAAATAATGCCGAAGGAACAAAGGATTTGTACATACATTAATCAAAGATCAGAGACATGGCTAAAACGAGAACATGGAAAACAATGATATCAGAAACCTACAAGACATAGAAATAAAAGCACAACATTCAAAATTGTGAACTCCAATACAATTGAGAGTGACATTAGGTCTACATGGGTAAGCATGTCCTGCACTACCCAAAACATCCGCATTGAGTCAATCCGGGACAAACTCAAAATCGGTATTGTCAAATCTGGGAAGACGTGAATCTAGCTGAAAATGTCCGTTTTCATTTGGGACACCGACACGTCATTCACTACAAACCCATGGAAGTCTGAAATGGGCAATATTTGTGCTCGACTGTACTTAATTTTACTTGACAATTCTGAAAAAGTCTGAACTGTACTTAATTGTACTTGACCTTTCTCTAATTGTACTTAACCAGACTGATTTTCACGCAAAAATAATCTGAATAATACTTAACAGTCTGAATTTGTACTTAACTTGACGGAAATTGTCTTGACCCGTGCTCGACCAGTCACAATATTTTTATCAAAGTCTGAACACTACTTGACCAAGTCTGAATTGTACTTGACTTGGTCTAATCCATACTCGACCGAGGTCTTAACCATACTCAACCAAAAACCCAACTTTGTATTTAGATTCTAAATACCCAAAACAATTGTGCTTGTAGGAATTGTTTCTCCTTTTTGTAATAAAATAAAAAAAAAAGTTTGTATTCTTTCATAATTTCAAAATATCAAAAAATCCAACTTCTTATCAATGCCAAAAACATGATACGAAAACAAAATTCAAAGGAAAATGGACACTCTTTTTTTACGTATAATTGCATTCAATTTTTTTTTTTCAGTTTTTATTTTTTTAACTTAATGAGAAAATGGGGAATGTTATTTTAGATTATCAAGATTTGAACTTTGTATCAAGATGTTGAAAGTATATTGCAGAATTTAAAAGTATTAAAAATATTTGCAAAATTCAAAAAGTTACTATATTATAATTTTCAATTCTGTTATGTCACTATACTTAAATACAAATTACTTCCAAATTCAAATCACATTTTCCTTCATTTTATGCATGTCTAATCTATGTTTACCTCAGAAATTTCTTTTCTACATAATTAACTATTTATGAATCAATTTCAATTAACAACATCTTAACTGTTTTGACACTTTGATATTAAATTAATAACTGGTATGGACAGTTGTAATCAGGTAACAAAAGTTATTGTATTTGGAAAGAGGAAACTCCGACAAAAACCAGAATTTACGTTTTGAAGTCGTAGATAGTTATACATACCTAGGATTACTTATTAACTATAATGGGTCTTTTACTGAATCAAAGAAAAAACTTGTTGATCAAGCACAAAAAGCTTTGTTTGCTTTATATACAAAAATTAGAAACCGATATACAACTTAAACTTTTTTATTGCTTAGTGCAACCAGTATTGTTATATGGATCAGAAGTATGGGGATATGAAAATTTAGATTCAATTGAAAAAGTACACTTACAGTTTTGTAAGCGTATCTTAGGTGTTAGGAAAAATACTCCAAATTTTTTTGTGTATGGCGAATTAGGTAGATTCCCCCTTTCTGTAAATGTCAAATTGCGCATGATTTCCTTTCATAACAGACTTCTGAAAAATGACAATAAACTAAGCAGCATTATGTTTCAGTTGATGTTAACAATGCAAAACAATAATATTTGTAATTTCAAGTGGGTACAGTTTGTAAAATCGATTTTTGATACTTGTGGTTTAAGTTATATATTTTTGAATCAACAGTATATTGACTTACGTTTATATAAACCATTAGTTCAACAAACGCTTCGGGATCATTATATACAACAAGAGGCTCTCAAGAGCCTGTATCGCTCACCTGGGCCATTGCTGACAAATACAGTCAAAAATAATAATACCAATGTTGAATGCCAATCTTGAATCTGTTCAGACAAGCCAGACACATTTTAAGAAGGGGACAAACTAAGGTCCATTGTGACCAAGTGTGATTCCAATTGGCCAAGTACTTTCAGAAGAGAAGATCTTGGAATGTGTTTCCCCATAGGGTCCAATGTTAAACTAAGTTCCCCGCTGGTGGCCATCTTAGATGATGTGCAGACTTGCCGGACTCATTTTTGAAAGGGAACCACCTAACGACTATTCTGGCCAAATTTGGTTCCGATTGGCTCTGCGGCTTCAGAGAAGAATATCTTTGAATACTTTCCCATAGGGTCAAATGATAAAACCAGGCTTCACGCGCTGGTGGCCATCTTGGATATGATGCGGACTTGACAGACACTTTTTTGAAAGGGGACCAACTTAGGACTATTGTGAACATCAATATGTATTTGGAAACCAAATTTCATTGAAATCGGAAAATGTTGAATTTTCCAGCCTTTTTTGGTGGCCATTTTGAAAATGACGGTCAATAAAACAATTTTCAACAACGGTTTTGAAAACGCAACATCAA